>CM067506.1:8271634-8351634 GCA_034509495.1 Acestrorhynchus altus | reverse complement strand
ACATTGGTATATTTTATTTCTGCTGTGATTTTCAGCTCATTTCTTTGTGTATGGAATGCCATAAATACAGTAGATCACGTTTTAATATCTGAGATCAGTATACTTTTAAGTAGAATGTTGAATTTCATCAGCTTTGTCAGGCTGGAGTTTCCAATTTAAACTTAAATTTCTGCTCTTCAGTATGTAAACCTGTGTGTTTACATGTTGCTGTGCTGCATCATATGATTACATGATGGTGATGAAAGGAATATGAAGTGAAATTACAGTGGGGAAAATAAGTATTTAGTCAGTCACCAATTGTGCAAGTTCTCCCACTTAAAAAGATGAGAGAGGCCTGTAATTGACATCATAGGTAGACCTCAACTATGAGAGACAAAATGTGAAAAAAAAATTGAGAAAATCATTTTGTCTGACTTTTAAAGAATTTATTTGCAAATAATGGTGGAAAATAAGTATTTGGTCACCTACAAACAAGCAAGATTTCTGGCTGTCACAGACCTGTAACTTCTTTTTTAAGAGGCTCCTCTTTCCCCCACTCATTACCTGTATTAATGGCACCTGTTTGAAGTCGTTAACAGTATAAAAGACACCTGCCCACAACCTCAAACAGTCACACTCCAAACTCCACTATGGTGAAGACGAAAGAGCTGTCGGAGGACACCAGAAACCGAATTGTAGACCTGCACCAGGCTGGGAAGACTGAATCTGCAATAGGCAAGCAGCTTGGTGTGAAGAAATCTACTGTGGGAGCAATAATTAGAAAATGGAAGACCTACAAGACCACTACTAATCTCCCTCGATCTGGGGCTCCACGCAAGATCTCAGCCCATGGGGTCAAAATGATCACAAGAACGGTGAGGAAAAATCCCAGAACCACAAGGGGGGATCTAGTGAATGACCTGCAGAAAGCTGGGACCAACGTTACAAAGGTTACCATCAGCAACACACTACGACGCCAGGGACTCAGATCTTGCAGTGCCAGACGTGTCCCCCTGCTTAAGCCAGTCCATATCCAGGCACGTCTGAAGTTTGCTAGAGAGCATTTGGATGTTCCAGAAGAGTATTGGGAGAATGTCATATGGTCAGATGAAACCAAAGTAGAACTATTTGGTAAAAACACAACTCGTCGTGTTTGGAGGACAGTGAATGCGGAGTTGCATCCAAAGAACACCATACCAACTGTGAAGCATGGGGGTGGCAACATCATGCTTTGGGGCTGTTTCTCTGCAAAGGGACCAGGACGACTGGTCCGTGTACATGAAAGAATGAATGGGGCCATGTATTGTGAGATTTTGGGTGCAAACCTCCTTCCATCAGCAAGGGCAATGAAGATGAAACGTGGCTGGGTCTTTCAGCATGACAATGATCCCAAGCACACTGCCAGGGCAACAAAGGAGTGGCTTCGTAAGAAACATTTCAAAGTCCTGGAGTGGCCTAGCCAGTCTCCCGATCTCAACCCCATCAAAAACCTTTGGAGGGAGTTAAAAGTCCGTTTTGCCCGCCGACAGCCCCAAAACATTACTGCTCTAGAGGAGATCTGCATGGAGGAATGGGCCAACATACCAGCAACAGTGTGTGCCAACCTTGTGAAGACTTACAGAAAACGTTTGACCTCTGTCATTGCCAACAGAGGATATACAACAAAGTATTGAGATGAATTTTGTTATTGACCAAATACTTATTTTCCACCATTATTTGCAAATAAATTCTTTAAAAGTCAGACAAAATGATTTTCTCAATTTTTATTTCACATTTTGTCTCTCATAGTTGAGGTCTACCTATGATGTCAATTACAGGCCTCTCTCATCTTTTTAAGTGGGAGAACTTGCACAATTGGTGACTGACTAAATACTTATTTTCCCCACTGTATATGCTTAATCAGATTAATTAGATTAGTTACCTTAGTTACCTAATCGGTAAAATACAGTAACTCCACATGGTATTCAACCCCTTGCAGATTTTCCAGGTTTACACATTCAGTATTAACTTAACATTTTGAAATTTGGATGGTAGATTGGCCAGGGAAAAGGGCGTTATTTCTCTGGGGTTTTTTGTTTGTTGTTTTTTTTCCAAAGTTTACCAGATGGTCAGTTACTATTGAATCCCTCAAACTACAGGAATTCTGCTTGGTTCCCTTGTGTATTAAGAAGTAATTGATATGATAGGAATAATGACCTTGGGTGCCTAGATTAATTATGTTTTTTCCTGTTGCTCAAATCTATAAAAGCTGGCCCCCAAAGAAGTGAAGAGCACTCATAAATGGTCAACATGGGAAAGACTACGGAGTATTCAAAGGCCATCAGAGACAAGACTGTGGAGTTGTTAGGTCTAAATGCTAGGTCTAAGTTGTCAGGCCTACCTGTCTCCACTGTTGGGAGCATCAACCGTGAGAGGCTTATGGAACTACTGTTAACCTTCCACGACCTGGACAGCCTTTCAGAGTTTCCTCCCTTGCTGAGGGCGGGCTTGCCTCAAAGGTCAAGGAAAGGTCAAGGCTGACCCAAGGACAACAATGAGGGAGCTGTGGGAAGATCTCATTCTGGTGTGGACATTAGTTTCAATAAATTAATGGGGAGAGGCCTACTGTCATGTTTGGCTCCCCTGTCTGTCCCTTCTTGTCATCGTTCTGTTCATTGGCTCTTGTATGGGTTACCCACGTGCCTTTGAGTTTGTGTCTCTGTTTTGTTTTTATCTTGTCTCTGTCCTAGCTCTGCCCCATTCTCACCTGTGTGTGTCGTTTGTAGCCCTGCCCATTTGAATTCAGCCCCAAGTATTTCTAGTTTTCTGTGTATATATAGACCTCTGTTTCAGTCTGTCTTTTTCATTTTTTGTGTGTTTGTATGGCAAAGTGCTGAGTTTGTCTTGTTATCCTGGTGTTTTGTAAATAAATGCTACCCTGCGAGGACATGCGCCTCCTTGTCTGTTTTGCCAAGTGACAACAATTACTTGAGGTGAATTTTAAAAAGAACTTTATGTCTACAAAAAAAATAATCGCAAAGAGCCCCAAATGACGTTTCTGTGCCTGATGTGAAATGTTTATTTAAGTGAAGGGAGGCTAACTCAAATAAGCATTCCTTTTATGAACTTGCATCATAGAAAACCTCCAGTAATCTCTATTATACTATATCATGCTAACATTAACTGTAAATGTAATGTAAAATGGCTGACATCAGTGCTGAGATGGTCTGCAGATCAGCTCCAGTTACTGTTATTGACCAGGGCTTTCCTTACAGTGGATCAGTATCAGAACCTAAATGGACTAAATGGAGCCTAAACACACACGCATGTACACATGCACACACTTCACTCATATATTCTCTCCAGTGCTGAGTGTTTGATCGAGGGTGATGGCATTTAGAGTGTGTGTGATGGGGGTGATTGAGTTTGAAGTGTGTATGATGAGGGTAATTAGATGAAAGATTATTGGGTTGCCAGTCCCTCTGACAGTATTAGGTTGCAAGTAGCAATGAGCTACTCAAGTCATTACAAACATAGAAACCTGTATGTATTTTTTTCATTGTCACTGGGGGAAGAAAACATGAATCTGATGAATTTTCTTATTTATGTATTTTATTCTTATTTGTTTAAATGAGAATTGATACCAAACAATTACTATCTGTTTTATTTTAATTGGATACATATAACTGAATAATAAAACTATAATTAATTCATTTATTATGACACTGCCATGGTCTCAAAAACTTATATCAAATAGAAATACTATGAATATTGTTTCCCTTGCTGAACCTAAGACATCACACAGCTCAGCCAGTAGATCAAGCTCATCTGAGCCTGAACTGCATGTGTTGCTAAAGTTGGGCTTAAATTGTACCTCTTTTGTGGATGCAAAATTAAACTAAATGGAGTTATTGAGTTAGCTAGCTTTGTGGAATAACTGTGATGTACTGTGTAATTGGGATGAGACAAAAACAGTTAAACACTATTATTTGGCTATACCCACTGGTGCATAATGAGGTCATAAAAGGAGCAGATGTTTGAGAAAGTTTTAAATATCTGTATAAAACACATCATCACTCTTATCTGTGGGTGCTGAATATACACAGATTGTAATGATGCTAATTTCTGAGGAACTGCCTTCTGTGTGTGTGTCTGTGTGTGCGTGAGTGGTTGCAAATGTGTATGAGTTCATATGTGCATGCTCTTCAGCATCTTGTGTGTGTGTATGTTTGAGAGATCAGTTTGTCCTCATCAGAAAGTAGCTGAAATGATGGCTTTGTACTGTGTGTGTGTGTGTGTGTGTGTGTGTGTGTGTGTGTGTGTGTGTGTTGTGTGTGTGTATTGTTTTTCTGTGGTGGTTCCTCTCTGAGTGGTTCTATAAGAACTATTGTTTTGTTGTTTGCAACCAGAGGGCAGACAGGAATTCACCTTATGTTGGGGCCTTAAGAGCCTGAGACAGATTACAGTAAAGTTTACTGCAGTTTTACCACAGTTTTGTTTGATTTTTACAGTATTATGAGATTTACTGCAGCAGGACTTAGTAGTTTCATTGGCAGTATTTATTATTAGATTTGCTGTAGTATTAGGTATTATCTAATATTTAGTTGAGTTTGGTTATATATAACTTACTGCAATAATATCATAGTTTTATTACCAGCATTATTATAATTATTGACATTATACCAGGTTTATTATTGATATTTATTATTACATTAGCTGTGATTATACCAGTTTTATTAGCAATATTTATTATACAATTTGCTGTGATTATTTTTGTTAATGATATTATAACAGTTGTTGTGACTATATCACAATTCTACTACCAATATATATTATTAAATTTGGTGTGATTGTACCACAAATTTTTCTTTGTATGAAAACAACATACAAGACTATGTTGAGTGTAAATGTAATGAAACATCACTTAAGTGAGCATAGGAACCAAAAGATTCAACAAAGTCAAATAAAAACAGACAGTCAGAACTTTTTATGGTTGTAATCTTGCTCATATAGCTTATTTAGGTTTTTTGGTCTGTTCATTAGTGTCTACTGTGTAAAATCTGGCCTATGCTCTGTGTTTCTTGCATGCAGTAACACCATTGCTGCAACAAAAAGCACGAATGATAATTCAATGCTGCTAATTAAGGCTCATATTTAATGGCCTGGCTGCTTACACTGTGTTCCTTAAAACACACTAGTTCACATCGTGGGCTGTTTTCCTGTCAGCCTGTTCTAAACCTCACTGCTGTCTAAGAGCTCGTGATTACAAATCATGAGTTTAAATCAGTACTTTATAAACTAACTTAGTTTAGAATCAGAAAAGGTGAGCAATCAGCCAGCAACTCAGGTAGACACTCAGATAGCCTTGTCAAACAAAAACACCTGTACTTATACTTACACCTGTACTATAATTTGACTGACAATATGCATTAACTGACAGATATGATCCACTAACATATTTATTTGTTTATTGGACTTCTACTGGTCATTAATATGTGCTGAAAATCTCAGTGGAACAAACAACAGAAAGTCAGTTGCATTTATTCAGCAGTATAACAGTACAAGGGCAGAAAAATAATCCTACAGATGATTTATAATATGTCAAATTTTGACAGACTATCCAGATCTAGCTCAGCTGATTAAGAAGGGTGGAAGCACACCAGGACTGAAAATGTCTTTCACTAACTTCTTGATGAAGCTTCTGTAGAGCTGTAGGTATATGCAATTCTGCCTACAGAGAACAATGAGCGTGTGTGTGTGTGTGTGTGTGTGTGTGTGTGTGTGTGTGTGTGTGTGTGTGTGTGTGAGAGAGAGAGAGAGAGAGAGAGAGAGAGAGGAGAATGCTCTGAACAATGTCAGCCTGTGACTGCACTGTACAGCACGTCCGGCACACGCGCACATATGGGGACGCGCGCGCGCGCACACACACACACACACACACACACACACACACACACACACACACACACACACACACACACAAACTGTTAGAATTCAACCCTTAGGTCAGAACCCACAGTTCAAATCTGGATCAAAAATAGGTAAGCCCATACCATCATTTTAGCCCCTGATCGCCCCCTCATGGGATTCTTGCAGTGCTTAGGCTAAGGATTGCTCTTCAATGTGCTCTTTTTGTTCTAGATGAACAGGATCAATTAGAGATCCTGAACTGTGTCTTGTAACAGACATTAGCCTCTACTTGAGCTTGTCTGCTGCAATGAAACACCATTTCATTACAGCTATTATAATCTAGGCCTGTTATGATAATTACCTTATCATTTTTTTGTATAATAAGTGGACATGACCTAAGTCATATTTGCTGAGTTTGCAGAGAGCATGTTTCAAACGAATGTGCCAGTATGCTGACTTTATTTAAAACAGCAGTTTGTCTGAATATTCTTGATCATTTAATGGTTGTAATTGTGTTATTATAGCATTATATATTATCATTATATCAGTGGCAAAATTTGTCTTAAAACGATATAATTAACTGCTGTCAATTTTGAAAACATATATGACAACAGCTCCTATCCCTAGAATAAACAGCCTAGAACAAAGGGGGATTTGAAACCATATATATATGGTTTCTAATCCCCTTTTGTTATAGGCAGATTAAACGAATAATAACTGAGAATAAAAGGTTTGATTCACATAGTTAAATGATGTTGGATCATTGTCAGCACTGCAGTGACACCGACATGGTGGTGTGTTAGAGTGTGGTGCACTGGTATGCATAGATTAGACACAGCAGTGTTTAAGCCACTCAGTGTCCATGCTGGACTGAGAATAGTCCACCAACCAAAAATATACAGCCAACAGCATCCTGTGGGCAGCATCATATGACCACTGATGGCAGATTAGAGGACGACCAACGCAAACTATGAGTTTTTGAGCTCAGCACAGTGTTCCTATAAACACACTAGTTCACATCGTGGGCTGTTTTGGTCAGCCTGTTGTAAACCTCACTGCTGTAGAAGAACTCATGATCACAAAGGATTTTGAATCACTACTATAAACTAACTTGGTTTAGAATCAGAAAAGGTGAGCACTCAGCCAGTGACTCCGGTAGACACTCAGAAATAGCCTTGACAAACACCTGTACTATGCAACCTGCTCTGCTACACGTCTGTCCAGTAATACTTTTTTATTAAGTGACAGATATGACCCACTAACATATTTGTTTAATTGTTTATTCAACTTTCTGATAATTAATGTGTTGAATAAAAATATTTATTGTGACAAACCTATTATCACACTACCGCTCACATTCTCAGCTTTTGTAGAACTTCCAGAGAGATTAGTGTTGTTTATTCTGCTCACACTACCACTCACTTTTTTACCTAGAACCTCCGGAAGGACTGCTGTTTACTCTCAGCCTGTCTAGAACCACCAGGAGGACTAGTGCTATTTTATTTGTTTAAACTCTGTCTATCAAGAACCTTCAGAAGAACTAGTCACATTTACTATGCTAACACTACCACTCATGATTACAGCTTACAGAGGGACTAGTTACATTTAGTCTCTCTCTCTCTCTCTCTCTCTCTCTCTCTCTCTCTCTCTCTCTCTCTCTCTCTCTCCTCTTTCTGTCTGCTTGACTTGCTAATTTGCTGCATTGCCTCGTTCAGTGTCCAGTCCTGAGGCAACTGATCTCACCTGATATGACCTGACCTGATGTGGTCTAGGCTGAGCTGAACTGATCTGACCTAACTGACCAACCTTAACTGAATTGTTATGAAATAATATAAAATGGATCTCTCTCTCTCTCCCTCTCTCTCTCTCTCTCTCTCTCTCTCTCTCAGGTTGTGCAGTCTGACATTGAAGAAGCTTGTGGTTCTAAGGGAGTTGGATAAAGAGCTGATCTCTGTGGTCATTGCTGTCAAAATCCAGGTAAGCATACTCCCTAATCCAAAACAAACGTCCAAATTTGCTTCCCCTGATCAATCAGTAATGAGGAATCTTCCCAAATATTTCCCTGCACCCCTGATAAACAGAAGGGGGTGTCTCTTTTAGCCACTTATTAAAAAGAAACCCCAGCAGCCTCCTTTTACCATGGTCCTTCTGGGTTGGCTATGCATTTGTAACATGTCAGCTACAGGTCTTGTCCAAAATCTCTGGTATGGGGTTCATGTAGCAAACTAGATACAGGACCACATGTATGTTAGTGTGTAATGTTAGACTCACAACCAGCTTTCAGATATTTTACTGCTGTTGCTCTTTAAGATGCATTTCATAACCAGGATAACAAGAAATATTTCAGTTTATGGTAGTTTAGGGACACCCATTATTGGCCAGTCCAAACTGTTCCCTAATATCAGCCATTTGAGTAGAAAACATTTCCTCAGATCGATGAGCTAAGGGAGAGAGAGAAATTGAGAAAGACCACTAAGTGGCCAATATTTGGATTATAGGGCACTTGTCTCTAACAATTCTGCTGATGCTAATCACCCAAGTTATGTGTCAACATGAGCTTGCACTTCCACATGTAATGAAAATATGTCCCTGAGCTTGTGTGACACTTCACAAATAATAAAGGGGTGAAGTATTAGGATGTATTTTATTCAGTATCACTAAAGGGTACAGTTTCTGAGCTGAAATTAGGACAGTCATTTTTCATTTCTTTACATTTTCTGTAGGTTTTAGCTAACTTGAAACTGTATCATATTTGAAATATGATCAGATATATAGACCAGATGTCAGATTATTGTGGGTAGTGTCTAAACTAATAGCTCCAGTTGGCTTTAAGTCTCAGTAGGTTTGTCTGTCTCATATGACCTCTATGACCTCAGGGCTCGAAGCGTATCCTGCGCTCTCATGAAATTGTACTGCCTCCTACTGGATCAATAGAGACTGACCTGGCACTTACTTTTTCTCTGCAGGTAAAAAAAAAACTCAGACACACACCTACACACACAGGAAAATTTTGTAGTGATGTTGTATAGAGTTACATTCAGTTCAGATTTTAAAAGGTGATATGGTGATGAGGTGATATGTATTCATAATTAAGGTGATATTTTTTGTTTTTACACATTTGTAACAGCTGAGTAACTAATAATTGTAGGCACAAATTTTAGAATGTACCCAATTACTGACCCATTGATCACATTCATCAGAATGTGCAGTGAAATGCAGCAGCATGCAAGTTTGTTGGGTGTGTATGGAGGGGTTATTAATTAATGCTCTGATCTTTATATGCATTGCACTCCATACATTTGCTCAAGCTTAGCTATTTATAGAAATATAGAAAATTTCAAGCAACAATGTATGTACTGTATGATTGACTGATAAATATATACTGATTGTGGAATAAGTAGGTATTGATTCATATCTGATTCATATTGTTCATTGTAAAGACATACTGATGCAGTGTGATAAATATTGACACATAGTGATAAATACATTTTGATGCACTGTGATGCAGACTGATACACCATCCTAAATATTTACTGATAGGGGAGTATTTACATTAACAGATATGTGTATGATTGTGTTCAGTACCCTCACTTTCTGAAGAGAGAAGGGAATAAATTACAGATTATGCTACAGAGGAGAAAGCGCTACAAGAACAGAACGATTCTGGGCTACAAAACCCTCGCTGCTGGATCTGTGGACATGGCTGAGGTGCTGCACAACCACTCCTACTGCTACTACTGTGGAATAATATGTAATACTGCTACAACTACCATCTGTTACAATTACTACCAGCATCATTACATATAGATCTTATTAGGACATGTAGTATAATAGTATTAGTATATCATAGTATAATATTTATCAGTATAATAATACATAGTGTGTGTGTGTGTGTGTGTGTGTGTGTGTGTGTGTGTGTGTGTGTGTGTGTGTGTGTTTCTGTGCATGTGTGTAGGTGATGCAGCACCCAGCAGAAGGTGGGCAGGTTTTGGCTCTATGCAGTCATCAGAAGGAGCTTCAGGGGAAGGTAGCTGAGATTTGGATCTACTCTCTCTCCAGTCAACCCATAGACCATGAAGAGGCAGCACTGCTGGGACAGAAGCTCAAAGGCTCAGGTAACACAAACAGACACACACACACACACACACACACACACACACACACACACACACACACACACACACACACAAACTGCTGTTTTAAAGTTTGGAATTGCTCATCAAATTAACTTTATTTAAAGCACAGTAACAGTAACACATAAACAGAAATACACTTTCTTCTTCCTCTTCCTCTTCTTCTTCTTTTTCTTCTTCTTGTTGCTAAAGAATTAATACATTGATGCTACTGTTAGTCTCACATTGTAAAACAACTAAATCAGACTCTGAAACTTACTTTTGTTTGTTTATTTATAGATAACTACTCTGAGGAGGAGTATGAGAGCTTTTCTTCAGAGCAGGAGGCAAGTGATGATGCTGTTCAGGGACAGGTCAGCTTGTCACTCCCATCATTTTACTGTACTGATTCATTAGTTTATCGGTTATTACCTTTCATAGAAATCTGTTAGATCTTCTTGTGGACAGTATTGAGGGATATATGTAATATAACTAAACACATAAAACTGAAGAAATGTCTTTTAAACATTATCTGTAAAATGTAATTAGTAGAAATGTAATTTTCATACAAGAAAAAGGTTTGAACACCCCCACATTTTGTACTACTTAAAATCTGTACAATTAGAATCAAGTGCAGCACATCAGCAACAGATGATTAGAATACAGTTTAGAAGGATTTTAAAGGAGGCTATCTTATTTAAACCTCAGCCATTTAGTTTGTTTTGCCCTTGATTGTTGAAGTGGGTGAAGCCTGATCTCATCGATCCTACAATGTACAATGAACAGTGTGGTTTAGAGAGATAAATCCAGAAGTGACTTTTTTTAGGCTCAGTAACAAAAGACATGTTATCTCAAACCAAACACAAAATTTCAGCACAATAACACAAACTTAACTGTCAAGCATGAAGATGGAAGTGTCCTTGTTTGGAGCATTCCATCACAGAATCCACTATGAATTCTTTACTTATCTGAGGAGGAAAAACTCCCTCAGGCTAGGAGGAAAAAACCTTGAGAGGAAACAAAGGCTCAAAAGCGGAACCCATCCTTCTTTGGTCAACACCGGATAGCAAAGACATGAAGCAAGAAGTCTGTCCTGGTTTCAGGTGTGGTTTCAGGTTAGCTGAAGTGTGAATTGCAGGAATAGAGCTACCAGCCTGCAGTTGTAGATAAATTAAGGGGGCATCCATATAGAAGTTAGTGTGTTTGCATTCTCTTCTTGGATTCATCTTTATGATAAAAAATATAATATCTGATAACAATAGTTATCTGCTACAGACTGTTGCAGTTTGTAGGTAGACTTTATGACTTGTGGAGACACCAGCCAGACATAATTTCCAATTCCTCTCAATTCTATCTAAATTCTAATTTCAAACATATGTCTCTCTATTCCTGTTGTCTCCCCTTGCAACACCAAAACATGCAGACACCATAGCAGAAACTGCAATACTAGTAATTTCATCTAACTGCCAGTTTTTTTATCAAATTCCCAGGTGTCCAGGGGTTCTGGAATTGCCACACTCTTTCAGCTCTGGCATTTGCTTAATCTTTTAACTTTCTGGCTCTAACAGAGACATTGATCACTCCTGAGAACTCTGTAACTCCAGCTGCCTTGTCTTCTGCCTTTGCTTTCACTTACTGTTCATAACAGATTGGCTACAGACACTGTTCTCATTGGAACCACAAAGAAGTTTCATGCTGGCAGCAGAAGCACAAAGCCTTGGTGTAGTTGTGGATGACCAGTTATCGTTCAGGCCTGATGTTGCAAACCTGACTTAATCATGCAGACATTTCCTATAGAATAGGGAGAATTCTAAATTTTCTGTCTAGAGTGGCTGCTCAAATGCTTGCTCAGTCTCTTGTAATTGCCAAACTTGCTACTATTACACTTCCCTTCTGGCTGGTCTTCCTATGCATACCATCAGGCCCTTGCAACTTTTCCATGTAACTCCTCTGCTGTGTTCTCTTCACTGACTTCCTGTAGCTGCCTGCATCAGATTCAACACCTTGATGCTGGCCTACAAAGGGGCAGTGGCCAAAATCCAATCTGTACCAAGAACCAAGTATCATGTACAGCTCAGCACCATCCCTCAAGACACATGTCCAGGCATCAACTTGTGGAATGATTTTCTGTCCAGGCATCAACTTGTGGAATGAATTTTCTGTCCAGGCATCAACTTGTGGAATTAATTTTCCCCTGGGTGTCTGAACAGTTGAGTCTCTTGCTGTCTCCAAACATTGACTGAAGACCCATTGCTTTCAAGAGCACTAAACTCATTTAAGTTTTACAAGTTTTTAAGTTTTTGGTAGGATATCCACAATGCTAATGGGTTAACAAACGGGCTCTGCAAGCCGTATAAATTAAAATAAACAAAATGTAAAAGAAAAATGTGGAAATAGAGTCCAGTACTGAATCGGTATTCATTCTGACATTTGTATTAGGTAACATCTAAGTGTGAGGTTGAACTAGCTATAAGGACAGAGTCCTACATTTTTCATCACAGAAAATTTGATTTCTTTTAATTACATTTTATAGATGATATTTAAAGACTTCAGTTGTATGTGTAAGACTATGTTGCTAGCATGACTTAGTTTTGTTCACATGAGAATCAAATGTCCATGTTTAAATATGTTAAAATGACAAAGGACTCTCTCTATCTGTGTATGTGTGTGCATGTGTGTGTGTGTGTGTGTGTGTGTGTGTGTGTGTGTGTGTGTGTGTGTGTGTGTGTGTGTTATTTATGTGTGTGTTATGTATTGAAATCTGTATCATTTATTGGGTTAGTATGTTTTCTCTCATCAGGATCTTGAGGATGATGAGTTTGATGTGAGGAAACCTAAAAAACAGCGCAGATCAATCGTACGGACAGCGTCCATCACTAGGGTAAGCACTACACACTTTTTAAATAATGGTGTGTATTTGTTAGTTTCTCAGCAGAAACTTAAATTCTGTGTGTGTGTGTGTGTGTCTTCCCTCATTAGCAGCAGAACTTTAAACAGCGTGTGGTTGCTCTGCTGAAGCGTTTCCGTGTCTCTGACGAGGTAAGACCCTCTGCTGCCCATTCAGGCCGCCTTCAAACCATACGGAACTATGCATGTTCTGTAATACAGTCTCAATAATGTACAGTAAATATATAGTAAATATACACTAATCTAATTTTGCTCAGTCATGCGTTATCTTCTTTTGTTCCATTCTGCCCTTTATATAGTCCCTCTGTTGTGCTCCTTAGCGCATAGCTCTGTTTTGTTTCTGTCCTTGTCTCTTCACTCTCTCCTCCTAATTACTTTTCCCACCTGTGCCTTCTTTGTAGGCTTGCTAGTTAAGATGATCTTAATAGTAATATGCTTTTTGTAAATATATCAGTGAAGTGTGTGTGTGTGTGTGTGTGTGTGTGTGTGTGTGTGTGTGTGTGTGTGTGTGTGTAGGTATTAGACTCAGAGCAGGATCCTGCAGAGCCTCCTCCAGAGGTGGAAGAGGAGGATTTGGAGAGTTTGGACTTTGAGAACCCAAGCGATAGTGGCCCTGAACTGGATGATGATGACAGCGTCCTCAGCACCCCCAAACCTCAGCTGAAGTGAGTATGTCTGTGTGTGTGTGTGTGTGTGTGTGTGTGTGTGTGTGTGTGTGTGTGTGTGTGTGTGTGTGTGTGTGTGTGTGTGTGTGTGTGCACATATTTAATTGATCTGATCACAGATTATGTGACTGGTTGAAACATCTTGTTGAACCAGCACTTGTTAATGAAACCTTTCATCTTCAAATATTTTACAGCTTTATATACATCATTTTGTTTGTGTGTGTGTGTGTGTGTGTGTGTGTGTGTGTGTGTGTGTGTGTTAGGCCTTATTTCGAGGGGGTATCTCTCTCCAGCTCTCAGACTGAGATTGGTAGCATTCACAGCATTAGGAGCCACAGAGAACCACCCAGTCCGGTAAGCACATGCAACACACACATACATACACACAAAACAGACTCACATACATGTCCACTTATTCAGCCTACATCAACCTATAGCATACAGCAGTTTAACCCCATCCATTCAGCCTACAGCAGTTTAACCCCACCAATTCTATTATAGCAGTTTAACACCACCCATGCAGCTTACAACTGTTCACACTGAAAAGTTCAAATAGTGTGTCAGCCAGCATTTTTTAACTCAAGGCAGCCAATCAATACAGAGCTTATTTACATGTCTTAAAAGTACAGTGTGTTTAATAATATGATACGAAGAGGATGGTGTGAAATTGAATTATATATTAATATATAATAAAATACAAATAATATACTTGTTCTTTCTCTCTCTCTCTCGCTCTCTCGCTCTCTCTCTCTCTCTCTCTCTCTCTCTCTTTCTCTCTCTCTCTCAGATGGATCCTGATAAGCTGAAATCTGCTGGAGGGAAGTTTCAGGTGGATGATGTTGCTGACAGTGTTCCTTTTGTATGTAAAACAAATAAATCTTGCCTTACACTCTCCCAACATGATCACCATGTGGCAGCAGTAAGAGATGAACCCTGCAAATTTAACACTTTTCAGCTCTGGATTATTGAGTAAGGCTGCAAAAACAATACTTATGAGTTAGTAAAACAAGTAATCGATTATTCTGATAATGAATCACTCAGTTAACCAATAACTTACCAAATACAGTAGCTTTTAAATGAAACTTGCTGAATTACAATGAAGACAATAATTTTGAAGACCTTATTCAAAAATGTACTGTTTTAATGAACTTTCCTGCTATATATATATATATATATATATATATATATATATCAGATCAGTAAAGTCATTTTAGCATTCAGTTCGAATTCAGTACTTTCTGTTATGTTTGTATTAATGACTTTGTCATCCTCTGGCCAGAGCCACAACATGTAACCAACAAGCTAATTGGCTGTTTTTGTTGTGTAGTTGTGTTACCTTTTAGAATAGAATAGAATAGAATAGAACTTTATTTATCCCTTGGGAGGGTTCCTTCAGGGAAATTAAGGTTCCAGTAGCAGCATCAGTACAGTACATTAAGCAGAAAGATTACTGGCTTGAGAGCATTACAGAGCATTGGCTCTGTAACAGTTTTTGCACACACTGTGCTGGACCCTGGACCCAGTGTCCGGAATGTGGGAACTGCCTGAAAACCAACTTTTTGCAAATAAGTTTTAATATAAAAGAGTTAATCAACAAGTCTTTAATTGAATTTGTAAGTAATAGATCTAATTTATGTCCCTCAAAAAGCTGAAGCTCCTGCATGAGTATAAACATTTTTTATTTAAATTTAATTCGCTATTGATCTCTATTAACTTTCTTTCCTTGGGAATGTTCTCTAGTACCCCTGAGCATGTTGCAGTCATGTTTTTGCTATAATAGCTAAGAACTGGTCAGGCATTCCAGGCAATCATCTGTGTGTGTGTGTGTGTGTGTGTGTGTGTGTGTGTGGGTGTGACCAGGGGCAGCCAGAGGTTGTGACTCCTACCACAGAGTTAGAAATGGATAATATGGACACCTTCCTGGATAAACTGCCCCCTACTGGCAAAATGACCAAAACAGAATCACTGATTATTACATCCAACAGGTGAGCAAACATAAACAGCCACTAACTGATTCATTTATTCACCCACAGATTGATTTGTTTACTCACTCAATTATTTGTTTACTCATTCATTTATTTGTTTACTCACTCACTTATTGATTCATTTACTCACTCTCTAATGTTTTCTCTCACTCATTGATTTGTTTACTCAATTAATTATTTGTTTACTTATTCATTGATTTGTTTACTCGCTCACTCATTGATTTGTTTTTCCTCATTCATTTATTCACTTATTGATTTGGTGCCTCGCTCATTTGTTTAGTCACTCTTTGATTTGGTTACTCAGTTATACATTTATTTGTTTATTCACTGATGTGTTTTCTCACCCACTCATTGATTTGTTTACTCACTGATGTGTTTACTCACTCACTTGCTGTTTCATAACCAACACACTGATTTGTTTATTTAGTCACTAATTAACTTATCATAATCACTCATCTCTCTCTCGCTCTCTCTCTCTCTCTCTCTCTCTCTCTCTCTCTCTCTCTGTGTCTTTATAGGCAGGAGCCAAAGCTGGCTGGCCGCAGAGGGAGGAGCACGTCTCTAAAGGAACGACAGACAAGTCGACCGCCAAACGAAAGAGCCAACAGCCTGGATAATGAACGCTCTCTGGACCCACGCTGCCATCTGCAGGTACGAGGATAAAACTGCTGCTCAGAGCACACATGAATGTGAGTGAGTGAATGAATGAATGAATGAATGAATGAATGAATGAATGCCAGACGAAATAAGTAGAAGTGTATAACAGAGTACAAAGTAGGAATTGAATACTAAAAACGGTTTTAGCTCAGCTAATGAATAAAAATGTCAATAATAAAAAGTTATTCATGTATGAAGCCTGTGTTGATTTTGGTAGATTCCCCGTAAAACTGTGTACGACCAGCTGAACCATATCCTGGTGTCTGACGACCATCTTCCTGACAGCATCCTCCTCATCAACACCTCAGACTGGCAGGGCCAGGTAAGCCTGTCAGTAACACACACAGCATGCACAGACATACTTTGTGACCATGGAAACAGCGTCAGCTCAAGCTCTACTGAAATGTTTCATAAAATTGTGTTCAAAGGATTAGGCCAGCAAAAATCAAATGCTATATAGAAAAACTTAACGATCACTGCACCCACCCTTTCTTTCTCTCTTTCTCTCTTTTTTTTTCTCTCTCTCTCTCTCCCTCTCTCTCTCTCTCTCTCTCTCTCTCACACACGTCTCTCTGTCAGTATCTCTCGGACATCCTCCAGAACCACAGTCTCCCTGTTGTGTGCACCTGCACCACAGCTGACATTCAGGCCGCCTTCAACACCATCGTCTCTCGGATACAGAGATTGTAGGTCTCGCTCCTTCTCTTTCTCTTTGTGCCTCTCTGTCTGTGTGTGTGTGTGTGTGTGTGTGTGTGTGTGTGTGTGTGTGTGTGTGTGTGTGTGTGTGTGTGTCTTTCTCTCTCTCTCTCTCTCTCTCTCTCTCTCTCTCTCCCTCTCTCTAATGCATGTAGAAAACTAAGTCTGCTGTGTGTGTTTGTGTGTGAAGTTGCAACAGTAACTCCATCACTCCTGCACCGGTGAAAATAGCAGTAGCAGGTGCTCAGCATTACCTGTCTGCTGTACTTCGCCTCTTTGTGGATCACCTGACCCATAAGACTCCTGATTGGCTTGGCTACCTACGCTTCCTCATCATACCACTAGGTGGGTGTTCCATCAGCATACAATACTGCAATGCCTTTAATTAATTAATTTTCTCACAAACATAACTGTATTTAAAGCAATTTAATGTGATAGACCAATACAAGTGATTCTCAATGGGATTTATGTCTAGAATTGTAGCTCCGTCTGTATGTTTAGGGTCATTGTCTTGCTGGAAGGAGAACATCCACCCCATTCTTAAGTCTTTTGCTGCCTCTAAAAGGTTTTCATCCAGGATTAGGCTGTATTTAGCTCCGTCCTTCTTCCCATCAACTCTGACCAGCATCCCTGTCCCTGCTAAAGAAAAGCATGTTAGTTTTCCACCACACATAGCATTTTACATTTAGGCCAGAAGGTTTTTTTTTTGTTTTTTTTTTGTTTTTTTTTTACGAAAGCACCTTTCTTCCACGTTTGCTCTGTCCTCTACATGGCTTGTGGCAAACTGCAAATGTGATGTCTTATGGCTTCTTTTTGACACTCTTCCATAAAGGTCAGATATTTTTTTTATAACCCAACCCTGCTTCTCCACAACTTTGACTCTCTGACTTGTCTGGTGTGTTCCTTGGTTTTCATGATGCTGTTTCATCAATAATGTTCTCTAACAAACCTAGTGTCTTTGTCACTACTGGTAGCATGAGGTGATACCTGCAGTACAGGTGGCACAGGTAGTTCAGCTCCTCCAGTATGGCATATCCATACATGCTGTTGCAAGAAGGTGTGTCTCTCAAGTCAAGTCAAGTCAAGGCTTTTTATTGTCATTACATCTGAATACAGGTACAAATTACGTTCCTCCGGAACAAAGGTGCAACATGGAGAAGCAATACAGTATGGGAACATAAAGTGCAAACTCTACAATAAATACAGCAAACAAGGACAGGACAGGACAGTGCAGTACTGAGTGGTACAATGAGGTGAAATATTTTGTGGTGGGAATAAGGTGCAAGAGATATGTAACATACTGTAACATATAGATGTACATGATTACAGCAGTTACTGAGGTAGAAAGTTATATAGTTCTGGGCGAGCAGCAAAATTGCTGATAAGGATGGGGATGACCCAGTCTCTGTGTGCTAAGTGCGTGTGTGTGTAGAGTGCTGGGTGGGTACAGTCCAGTCTTTGTATTTGGTATGGTCTTTGTGTGGGTGTGAGGAGTGGTGTGGGGTTCAAGTTTCAGTTCCCAGCACAGTCTCAAGAGCATGGAGGATATACCAGGACTACTGGTACACAGGCCATTACACAAGGAGAGCAGGACGGGGCTGTAGAAGAGCATCAACCCAGTACCTGGTACTGGTACCTGCTTCTTTGTTCCAGGAGGAGCAGGAGGAGCACTGCCAGAGCCCTACAATATGACCTCAAGCAGGCTTCTGATCAAACTATCAGAACCCGAATTCATGAGGGTGACCTGTGAGTCCTTTAGTGTGACCTGTACTTATAGCCCAGCACTATGCAGTTTGATTGCCATTCACTCATTGCAGTTCACCAGTGGTGCCGTGTTCTCTTCACAGATGAGAGCAAGGTTATCCTGAGCACATGACAGACATGAAAGAGTCTAAAGGTACTGTGATGAATGAAATGCTACCTGCAGCATCATGCAGCATGGCAGGTTTGGTTGTGGGACAGTGATGGTCTGGGGAGGTGTTGTTGCCTTGACCCATTCTGTCAAGCTAAGCAGGCATTCCCCACAGTGTGAAGACATAATAGATAAGGATATTGGCAATCTGTGGCACTTTGTCTGCAAAAAGAACATCTCATCCCAGCATAAGTACACATTGATCAGAAAGTGTTTTATCTGTCACAGGCTTTTGGATAGTGGAACAATAAAGTCCAAGTAGCTTTGAGATGCAATGCTCATACTCCTCACAGGTCTTGCACCCCTTATAGTGGGCCCACACATTCTTTTGAGCAAGGGTCTTTTGCTGCCCCAGATGTCCACTCAATGTTTTATTGTGAGCATACAATTTCTTTTCCCTTTTACTGGCATCAGTTTGGATCTGAAAGGACCTACTAAAGTCAGGAAGAACCAAAACTGGTGTGGTGATCAGGGCCTGGTTGATGTCTTCAAAAGCTCTCTTGCATTCTGTTTTCTTCTGTCCTCTGACAAACACTGAAATCAAGCATCTGCATTCTTAAGGCCAATAAGATTAACAAAGCACGCAAATGCCATCCATCTCATCCATTTTCTGAACCGCTTAATCCTGAATAGGGTCACGGGTGAGCCTGTGCCCAGCCGGCAACTCTGAGCGCAAGGGCAAGCACGTTATATTTGTCAAATGCTGTTTTCTGGATGCTGTCTTGTAGAAGGCTGACATGCCAGTACCAACTCTTGAGGTTGAGAGTGCTGAATGTAGTCTCTGCATAAAGCTGCACTTGTGGTGTATATCTGTATATCTGTTTAGGTGGGTTTTTTCTTTGAGACAATGGTAGTCAGTGGTTGCTTCCTTGAAGGGAAGCAACCACCATTCATTAATGGTGGTAAATTGCTTCCACCATTCATTAATGGTGGTAATTTGATGAGGGATAGCAGTTGTCCTAGCCTATTAGTGCACACAGATGGACACCAGAATAGTAGCTTACCCAACTTTGTTTGGGCAGGTCAGTAGTAACGGCATTAGCCACCACTTGTTGCTGTAACTTAAGATCAAGGGTTTCTGTTACATTGAGTGAAATGTATATTTGCAGCTTGTAGATGTGCAGTTTGTGAGGTTTGTTTGTTATTGAAGGAATAGGCTGTGTGAAACGGGAAACGGGAAGTCTACTACTACTTTCTACATCCTACTATCAACTTCCAGACCTGGCTATCCCACCTGCATGGATCTCATTTTTCACTACTCAATCATGCATACCTGTAGCATTACTATCTCAGCCAATCTTTATTTATCCTCTCTCCATTTTTATTTATTATTTATTTTATTTATTTTCCCTTCATTTTTTTTTCCCCATTTTTCCATTGTGCCTTTGTTATCTGCTCTCCGGTGTCGACCAGAGGAGGATGGGTTCCTCTCTTGAGCCTTGGTTCCTCTCAAGGTTTCTTCCTCCTAACTGAGGGAGTTTTTCCTTGCCACTGTTTGCCTACTGGCTGCTCATTTGAGGCTTGGACCCGGATCTGTGTAAAGCTGCTTTGTGACAACGTTCTGTTGTAAAAAGCGCTATATAAATAAAATTTGATTGATTGAAGTGAAACCTTCTGGAAGACAGTGGGTGGTGTTCAGAAATTTGAGATTGAGACCAGATGAATGAATCTAATTAAAACCAATAATGAGGGGAAATGCTAAGTTTTTACTGTCTATAACATAAGATTTGGTGAATATGATGGTAATATAGTTGACAGTCCAACTCAACCAGACCTTTAACAGATTCTGACTGTCCATTGTCAAGGATGATGTTTGGCCTCCACATCTCATTTTTCCCATTAAGAACTTTCCAGAATAACTTAAATAAGTGTACTGCTAATATCAACCAAGGCTGCAACCTCTAGTCCTCTTATGAGAAGTGGTAAGGCTAGGGTCCTGACCTAATTTGAATCATGTTGTTGAGCTTTTCTTGGTGGTGTTGTTTCCTGAAACTTCGTGCTAAATTTGGCTTCAGAAGCTCTGCAGCAGACCTAGTGTTCCAACCCTCTCCAGCTTATCCACTGACTTTACTGCCCTCTCTCAGCACCTCTCCTCTAGCCATCTAAGAAACTAGAAGGCAAAAGTTTTTTCAGTGATAGTTACAGGTTCTTCACCTTCATCTCCATATCTGGGGTATTCCAGCTTGATGTGTGGCCTTAGGTGTATGCTGGAAAAAACTGTCACCCACAGAGTCCTGTTCCCTGGCAGACAGAAATGGAGTAGAAGCTAAGGGTGCCACAGACCAAAGGCACTTTTCGAGCTGTTGTCCCTTCTCTTGAAGCAGTCGAGCACTGATTTTCCCAGCCAGTGCTCTTTTAGGTCTATAACACTTTTCAGCTCAATTGTCCCTGCAAGTTGTCTGCAATCCTGCATACTTTGCTCGATTCAGTTGGACACTATACACTAAAGACTATGAATACTGCAAAGTACACTCTACATCATCGACTGTACTACATTATACACTGTACTCTTACACTTAAAAAGGATTCTGGCTAATGTCCTTGGCTTATCTTTGTGTTTAGGTGCCCATCCGGTCTCTAAGTACCTGGCGAGTATAGATTACAGATACAACAGTCTGTTTCAGGACTCAGCATGGAGGGATTTATTCTTTAAACCTGAAGCTCCTGTTGTTGGTGAGACACTACACACTGTGATACTCTCTCTCTGCATCTCTCTCTTTGTTGATCTTATCGGTTTAATGGAGCTGGGTAAAGTTTGGGAATGCTACACAACACTGTGTATAAATGTAAATTCTCTCTACAGTGCAAGACAATCTGGATGTGGTTGCCAGGGTAACACAGTACATGTTGGGGGCTAACGGAGCTCATCAGCTGCCCATTGCTGAGGCCATGCTGACATACAAACAGAAGAGGTACACACACACTGACACATACACACAAACACACACACTCAGGAGACCAGAGTATTAATTTGAGTTTGAAAGTGTTTGATATTGTTTGTTTGATCCATATTCACAGCCTGAGTGTTGTACTGTTTCTGTTTTGAAGTAAATATCTATTTGTGCATTTGAATGCTTTGAATATGAGCTGGACTGAAGTGTTTGTGTTCAGTGAAGTCACACTGTGGGCTCATTGAAAACCTGCAGACATACACACACACACACACACACACACACACACACACACACACACACACACACACACACACACAAACATACATACATACAGGGGTCAGGGTGTCTCTGATATCGATTGTTTCATGTTGTATACTAGAGTGTAAATTCAATTGGTCTGATTCAGAATAAAGTGAATACACAACCATTTACACTGTAGTGGAATACTGGCCTTAGGTGTCAGAATGCAACTTCTGCACCATTTAAGGTGTAGTGGTTTCAGGCACCAGAAAACATTTGTGTGGCATTTAAGGTAGAAAAACCTGACGAGACAAAATGTAACAGTTGCACCAATTTAAGATAAATTACTTCAAGGGATTTTTTTTATCATTTAAGTTGGAATAGAATGTTTGAATAAGAAGCTTAAAAGGATGCCAGAATGTAATTAGAGACACTGCACTAAATCACTGCATTATCACTGCATTTAGCACAGTGTAGCTTTAGGTCACCTTCCTATGGTATATGGTAATGAGCTGGATAGTCCTGTGCAAAATGTCTGCAGTTTTTTTCCGCCCCCTCCCATTCATCTGAACACAAACTGCTCCATAAACCTCACTGTTTGCCTGTGTGTGTGTGTGTGTGTGTGTGTGTGTGTGTGTGTGTGTGTGTGTGTGTGTGTGTGTGTGTGTGTGAATAACACCTTCTTTTCTGTTTTATTTTTGTCTTTTTTTCTTCGCCCACTCTGAAGGAAAAAGAGCTTTCATTTTGATTTTGCTGTAAGGTATTGTGGTCTGCCTGCCTGCTCTCATCCTCCTCATCCTCAGCTCCTCTCCTTCTCTTCTCTTCTGTCTCTCTGTCTCTCCCCTTTTCTCTTGAGAACACATGAAGGAGACAATTTGATTCTGCATGGGGACAATGCTGCATTTTGAGCTATTGTTTTATTTCACCGGCTTCCATCCGGCTTTACTACAAATGGAGTCAATTCGTTGAGATGTTCACTGCTTGGTTTAATAATAGTTTCTATAATGAGACAATCTGGACATATTTGTTTAGTTTCAAAGCAGGTTTCCTTAAAAACACTGCTTTATAGCGTGTTTAAAATCTTATAATCCAGTCTCACTGACATGCCTGACAATTTACTATAGTCAAGTCTGTTCCTTTCTGTGTGTGTCTGTAGTACTTACATACTCTGCACAGATACCTGTTGTTTGTTGACTGCTGATGTGAAATAGTTTATAGCATAATATAAGTAATAATAATATAGGTTATAGAGTGTTGAGTGCACTATGATTTTAGTTTTTGGTACACTGTATATGCCTTTGCATTTATATTACATTTACATTTGCGGCATTTAACAGACACCCTTATCCAGAGCGACTTACAAAGGTGCTTTGCTTTTCTTTCAGAATCCGGAGATTCTAGCATCTTTTCTTTGCATCACTGTACGCCTCCTCAGTTTTTATGTGCTGTCCAGTGCTGGTTTTAAAACAATGAAATGCACATGGTTTCCCACTAGCAAAACAGCAACCGTTTTATATTATTGTATGTTTTCATGGTGTGTTGTAAAACATATTCACACTGCAGAGTCTAAATGCTTTTATTTACAACTATTTATAACTACAGGACCTGTTTTAGACCAAAACCCAGCAAACCTGACACCAATTGGTAACTACAGATCAGCTTTCTGTGCCTGGATTCCAGTCATTTCTTTGCATTGCAGCAGGAAGTGATGAAGTGTTGCTATGTCAGTATAGTTGTATAGATTGTTCAGATTAATTAACATACTAATGACTCATTTAGTAAAGTGTTCCAGTCAAAATGTGTATCGAAATACTCAAATCAAAATCTGCCAATTCATTCAGCAGACATTTGACATCATTGCTATCATTTATTAATCAGGATGAAACTTTAATTGTATGTTCTTGTTGGGCCTCCCTACTGATCTGTAAAAGTTTAAAACAGCTTTGCCGTTAGGGACTCTATTCAAGAAATGCAAGTAGATTTTGTTCACAAGTTGTTCACAGTTCAATGTTCCAGACTACTTTGTTAAAAAATGCTTAGTATACTTGTATTTATTAATTTTAAATTGCTTTATTCAAACTGCTCTCTGGAAATCAATTTTGGTCTTGTTGGAAACTATAGAGCTTGTAGGTAATTTTACGAGTGTTTCCTAAAGAGCCTCACAAACCAAAACTCTGCATATATACAAATATACAGTATTTATTTCCTATTATGTTGAGAAAAACTCATGCTATAATCAACTATAATATTTTTTTCCCAGACACAATCACAAAAGACCATTTTTATATTGCTTGTTAGTTTGTTATTAATATTCCTCTTCATTTTGTGTTTATTTGTATGTATGTCATTATTGTTGTTAAAAAATTCTATTAATATTTTGGGCATTTAAACCTGGCTTTCTTTCTCCAGGCAGTTCTATGACATTAATTTGTGTGCTGTTCCTCACTTTCCTCTCTATGAGGAAGGTGAATGTCAGCCTCCAATATACTGTTGTAGTGTGAATGTATAAGAATAAGCTTTGGCGACAGAATGCACGGACTTAAACACAGTGGCTTTGCTGTACATGGGCGTCAATGACTGTCTGCAGAAATCCACCTGTGATGTAGCCAAAGCCAAAGGTTTGACCACTTACAACCCCCAATCTTCTGGGCTGTATAGTAATTTTACTGATTAACACATGAGTTTAATTGGTCAAATAATAATGTGCTAGATTAGACTAAAAACTTTAAGTAGCACTTTTTCAGTTAAGACTAAGTTTGGTTACTCGTAGATTATGAGAAATTTCATGTAGTGCTTTAGTTACACAATGCTTTAGACAATGCTTTTACACAATTAAACACTCTTTAATTAACAAATGATCTATTACTACCAGTACTAGTTAATGAAGTACTTGGGGCTGTGACGTTTTTAGGAAACCAACCCATGTTCATCTCACAATTTTAAGTACATGAAAAAATGTTGAATGGTTTATTATAAATGTTGTACATGAATGAATTATTACATTATAAGTTCATTATAAACAATGTCTTATCAGAAAGTGCAGCATTGTTACCAAATTTGGAGCATATTTGCTAAATAATATAACAATAAACATTTTATTCGTTTATATTAGTAGGCAAAATGGTGCTTGGTTCCTTTTTACCCTACTTATATATTATTTCAAGAATTGCTATGTTTCCCTGTGCCCCTTCTGGCCCAACCCTAAAGTGCTTGCCATCATATATGAAGCGCATGGGTTTAGTCTTCTCTGCTATTACCTCTGCTGTCACCGTGTGATTAATCTGCGTACATTCTTTAGCAAACCATTAGTGTTGTTGTGTGTTTTAATCACATCTTATACATTTTGTACAAAAAAAAACAAGTTGTGGAGGAAATAACATAATTTTTTAAGCCCCACAGTTAGAGGATAACAGTTTAGACATCCCACAAGTTGGCCAAAAAAGAGCTTTTAAAAGCTTTTGGACCAATCACATACATCATTACATACATTACAACACCAGAGCAACCACTTTGCAACGCCTTAACAAATAGCATCTATGAAAGTGGCTTTATTTAGTATTAGTCATTAGTATGGAATTGAGATGCACCCAGTGAACATGCTTAATCTGATTGACTGTGTTGTTCATTGGTTCTAATGCAGCAGTTCTACTTTTCTCCTGTGTTGAATCATTGTTCTCTTCTTCATTCTGGTGTTCTCCGGTTTGTGGCCCAGCATGTGAATGAATGTGTTGGGCTGCCCCCCCCCCCTCTCTTTCTCTTCTCCCCTTATACCCCTCTCTTTTATCTCATCTGTAATAATAAGATTTCTATGTGATAAATGATGTCACCCTGTGGTGCTTTTTGATTGTTTAATTACCCTGATTAGCTGAAACTGCTCTCTTTCCCATGCCCCGTTGCAGGACGCACAGCCAAGTGGCAAAAAATATGTCAGCTGATTGGGCTAGAGCTTGCATGTGATATGCTTTCCAGTCAGTCAAACCAAATTAAACACCGACATTCATTCTGACGGTTTACTGTGAAATCACCCGGTATGAATTCAGACCAGAAACTCAGTCAGAGTGAAAGAGTGTGTTTTTGTTTGATTTTTCTTGATTCAGTGATCAAATAATTCAGAATCATACTCTGAAGTAGATTAAACTTCTGTATGTCATTCAGGCAGATAAATGCATGATTGTTACTGTCTTCTTCTTTTCTGCAGCCCAGATGAGGATTCCTGTCAGAAATTCATCCCCTTTTTAGGGGTGAGTATCGAACACAAACACAGTTTTCTACAACATGAAATCGAAGTATTCATTACCCCAAAAGTGTAATTTTTAAGCTGCCACTCCTTTACAGAAAAATGGCAAAAGTGATTCTGTTAAAGCTTATTTATACTCGTTTTACAAATGAATTAATGACTCTATTTCAAATTAGGTAACTGTCATTACCTACATATTTCTATGTGTCCTATGCTGGCACGGAAAGTGATACATCTACTAGAACACAGTTCAAGTCAAATGTTTTTGACATCATCAAAATGGTGATGGTGGGGGGTTCGGTGCAAAGTACTAATGTAATGTAGTAATGGCACTAGTATAAGCAGTGGTGGTCTGTGAGGTCAGTTTGTGCTCAGACAGAGTATATTTGATTATTTATTGCGTGCATATGGTAGTGGTGGTGTTTTGCTTGAACTATTGGCTACTGTGCCCCCCATAATTTCCAATGTGTACAAAAATGAACACAGATTATGGACAGAAGGCTCTGTCTGTATCTGTACATAATTAAGGTTTTTCATATCTGAGCCTTAAATTAGCACTTATGTTAGCTCTATGGGCATAAACACATGGCTGCTGTCTATTTCTTTACATGAGAAAGAGAAATCCTTATTTGTTGTCAATAAAAGTCCATGTAAAAATATGTCAGGTTCACATTATGCTAAAATAGAGATAAAAGGGTTTTTTTTCCCCACAAAATTCTACAATTAATAATTAATTAATTAATCCAAGTGACATGACAAAAATTGCATTGTGAAATGAAAAATATTGTATTGTCACAGAATAAACTGTGCATCTACAAAAATATGTAATATGTCTATTTTATTCATGTAATGTGAAATATTTAAAGCCTTTGTTTTATTGATAACAATGTCTGATTAGTTCAGTAATTAAAAACTAAATTAAATATTCTAATGATTTAAATCCTATATTTATAAACCATAACAGTAAAACAAAACAGTAAACACTTTACATGCTATGAATATAACATGACAGTTTTACTTTTTGATTGAAATGATAAATTTAGATTGTATATAGTAAATCTGGGCTGTTTGCTGTTGTTTTGAGTGCAGATGGTGAAGGTGGGGATTGTTGAACACAGCTCTGCAGCTTCAGGTCAGTTTCACTAAATATTTACCCTCAAACACAGTTACTGTCCAAGTTAAGCTAAATGTGTAAGTAGGATCTATCCACAATGATTTGAATCATTTTATATATAATTGAAGATTATTATAAATTAAGATATTGTGGACATTTACAGATATGGGATTTAGATTTTTTACCAAGCTGTTCCTTTAAAGAAGTCATATCATCATTTCTTTCTTTCTCTCTCTCTCTCTCTCTCTCTCTCTCCCTCTCTCTCTCTCTCTATCTATCTATCTATCTATCTATCTATCTCTGTCTTGCTTTCTCCCCCTCTTTCTTTCTTTAGGTGATTCAGATGATGCTGCTCCAATGAGTTCTCTCCTTTCCTCCACCCCTCCTCAGATATCTCCAGCTCTTAAAGAAGCATCTCCTACTCCTCCATCCTCTCCTTCAGTTCATTCACCCTTCTGCAGGTACACAGACCCTGCCTCTTATGATGTTGAGCTGGGAAGTGTTTGATGTTAAAATATTGTTTTGTTAGGTGTGCACTGTGCATCTACAGATGATCAATTATTATGTCTGTCACTGTTGTCCACCATCAATCCTAGATACCATACATCAATCAAATTCAATCAAATTTTATTTATATAGCGCTTTTTACAACAGCAAGTTGTCACAAACATACATTTTATGCTGTCTCAGTAGCATCTTTCCATAAAATGTCCTGCCCATAATTACATGTAATAACGGAGCATGGACTGACTGAAGGAATGTCTGACTGAAGAACTCTTTCGTGAAATTAGTTCTTAATTGAGTTCTGTCTCTTTTGCTGCAGTTCCCCTGGAGGTGGCCATGGGGAACTGATGGGTCTACAGGTGGACTACTGGGTGGCTCCAACCGAGAGGAAAAGAGATGTGGAGAAGAAAGACTCCTCCTCCAAGAACACACTGAAGTGTACCTTTCGCTCACTACAGGTTAGCCGCCTCCCACTAGGTGGGCTGGAAGCAGGACCCCAGCCAACTATGTCCATGACAGTAGTCACCAAGGAGAAGAACAAGAAAGGTAGGAAAATGCATGAACTCAGCTGTTATTACTCTAGATGTTGGTAAAAATCGAGATGTTAGTAAAAACAGTGTGTGCTTGTTAGCATAAGGGCTGAATATGTTTCTGTCCTGTGCAGTGATGTTTCTGCCCAAAAAGACTAAAGATAAAGAGGTGGAGTCTAAGAGTCAGGTGATTGAGGGAATCAGCCGGTTAATCTGCACTGCCAAGCACCAGCAAACAATGCTCAAAGGTAAGAAATTAATCAGTCAATCAATCTGTACATATAAAATGGATCACCAGGCTGAGGTCAACAGTAAACATTGAAACACACATTTACTGTGTGCTTCAGCTTATTGGACACTTTAGTAGAAACACCTACTTCCACTCACTGGCCACTTTAGTAGAAATACCCATCTACTTCCACATAATTATACTATAATTAATATTGTGCAGTAGTTTGTGTTGCTGTTCAAAGTGAGTTTTATTATATACTATATTCTGTTTTCTGTGTGTTTCTCTGCAGTGTTGATAGATGGGGTTGAGTGGAATGATGTGAAGTTTTTCCAGCTGGCTGCTCAGTGGTCATCTCATGTGAAGCACTTCCCTCTGGCCATTTTCGGACACTCCAAAGGGCTGTACTGAGACAGCAAACCCTACTGACCTTCCTCCTGTTTATCCATCCTTTATGTGCCAACTGCCTTTAACACCCACTGCCGTCCAGTCCCGTCCAAGCGTCTTAATTTAAACACCTGCTTTATTGTTTTTAGTTTACTCAGTTTATTCAATGTTTTTTAATGACAGACTTGGCAGGGTGGAACTCCTCTCACGCTGGGTGTTTTAAACCCTCCTGTGTTTTTTTTAGAGCCTAACTGAAGACTAATGAACTGATCGTATGGATCAATTAATTGTCTAACTGATGGCTGAGTGTATACTTCCCCTCCTCCACACATATACACACACAAACTGTGGTTTAATCAGGAGAAGGTGACAGCAGAGTAAACAGCATTACTAGACATCCTTGTCTGTAGAGGATCTGGGTCTACAGAATCGAAATGTGGAGTGACTGACCTGAAGGTTCTCACTACGACACCCAGAAGTTTAACTCCAGCCATAGAGTCTGCAGCCCTACTTTCTAAAAGCACCAGTTCAACCAGAAATCAAATTCCCTAAGATTCCTTTACTTACCCCAAATGCAGCTGATAAGACAGGAGATGATCAGTGTCTGACATTTGCTTCTTTAGTTTGAGCCCTGGAACAAGAAGGCTAATTCAGCTAATAAGTTCATAAACAAGCATATAAATAATTTTGTATCTATTTATTGAACTGCAGGCCTAAATCATTACATTCTCTTCCAAACAAATAGAGGTTTCGGCAATCTCTAATAAACCTAATTTTGTTTCTATCTCACTGTTATCTAGATCATGGGATGAAGTATGTTTGCTATAACTAAAAACATTAGCACCTTAAAACCTGGATTTTGTTCATATTTGTGCTCATATTTGTCAGGTCTTTGTCAGAAGACCTATAAGCAAGTGGTCCAAACTAGGACCCAGTCTGGGGCTCATGTTTAAGTCATTTTTGACAAACATATTATGAACCATAATCTGATGAATTTATAATGTTTGAATTATTTTGTCATATAGTGTTTATTGGCAGGTTTCCCAGGTAATATATAGATAGTGTAAATAGATTTATGTGTAAATTATGCAACTTAAACTATGTTCAAACTGCAGATAAAAGAGTCCCAAATCTGATCTTTATCATCACATGTGACATGGATATATTATGTGTGTAGCAGGGTGAATGGTAAAAACACATTCAATTTGATATGTTCAGTTAAAATCCATTACAGAGAAACTTTAATGGAAATCGTGTGACTTTTATTTCAATCCAACTGAGGAGAAAGGAATAATGAAATTAAAGTGGGTTAAATGGAACTGCTGCACTATTTACAGTGAAACTGGATGCTCACTAGCTTTACTGAGGCAAATGTGTTAAAATTAGTATTCACTGAGGTAAATGCTAAATGTTTGTTAGCTACATAAACCTTTTAGCTCCAGTGCTGAAACTAAACCAGATTTGAGATAGTGAACAGATTTTGGTGTATCAGCTGTATTTGAGGTTAGAAGGAAGAAAGCAAATTTGTGGGCTGAACTGTCACTTAAATGTGCAATATGCTGTAGAAAGGAAAATGGAAGAGAAATGGGGAAACAGATCGTCATGCACTAATCTCAGGATGTGTAGGTTTCTCCTGTTTTTCTTTCTATTTGCACTGATCAGATTTCCCGTCTACACTCCTTTGTGAACTGAAACAGCCGCAGGATTGTTAATCTAACTCTGGCTGCCTTTGTGTTCTGTAGTCGACTCTAGCTCTGTGTGTGTGTTTTTGTTGATGTTTTTGAATGTATAAATGGAAGGTACTGAAGGCTAAAGCACTTTGTATGTAATAATCTGTAGAGAGAGGGTTTTTTTCTCCTCTCTCCTTCAGAATATAGGCATTTTGTCAGTTGCTTGAGGCCCTGTTTCAGTACAAACACCTGAAAGTGGGAAATCCTGGCCTAGAAAGTAAAAATTAATTCCAGGATTTTGTTCCATCTGCCTGCTTGACTAAGCTGCCCTGGGAAGGATTTTTACTTTTTGGAACTGAATTTCCCATCTCTGTTAATGCACAGTTTTGTGCTTTTGCTGCTCAAGCACACCTGATTTAATAACCTGTTAATTGCCATGTTTAGTAGGTCTGTTAGAGCAGAGAAATCAGCAAACAGGAATCCAGCACTCCAAGACTCCAGGATTGCCTATCCCTGCTTTATGAGAATAATTGTTTCTGTTCTGGCCTAGTTAAAAGGGTAATACATATTTTCCCCTAATCTCTATGTGATGCATCTGTGGAGTAGAGTAGTTTTGCACATACAGTCATTTCAGCATGTTTCTCAGAACTGAGAAAAGAGCAGATTACCTGCTGACTTAACATTGGACAGAAGTACATGTTTATATAAACTACTTTCAGGAATGTCTGAGTCAGAGGTATTTGCAGAAATTGCAAATCTGTATAATCCATTCTTTCAGAGATTACTCTATATAATAGTTTATGTTTTTAATTAAATTAAAAATTCAAATGAAATGAAAAATGTTTCACTTTACATGCAATGAAAATACAGTACATTAGACTTTATGACAGTTTGGAATTAAATTAAGAATAAAAATAAATGTCATAATATCTTAAGTTTTGAGAAGAACTAGTAGTTATACACACTTTCTCATGGAATCCAGAATTTGACTTCTATACTGTGTTTTGTGTTGATTGGTTTCTTGCTCTTTGCTCAGTTCAGGGAAACGAGTTGAAATTACAATCTGTGATAATCAGCCTTACTCTACAGATACAGCTGGTAGATATTAGACTAAAAACACTGGGTTTTTCCTCTAATGATGTTGTAAAGTAGCACCCAGATGCGAGCACATATTTCGCATTAGAAGCATAACCTGTAAACAGTACAATTTTAATACAACTCAGTTAAGCATATAAGCCATATTAAATATGAGTATAACTACAGTTCCAGTCAAAGGTTTGGACCTGTTTGAGTGAGTTTTTTTTTTTTCATTTTAAACATCAACGCTTGAAATGCGTTTCTAAATCAAATATAATTATTAATGTCAATTATGTTGTATGCAGTTTGCATGCTTGCGTCTCTCTGCCAGGGTCTTGGGTTCAAATCCCATTTTTGTTGGAGCATTGCATGTACTCCCCATGACTGTGGATTTCCTCCATGGACTCCCCCAGTCACAAAACATGGAGAAAACATTAATTGGATCTAAATTGCACTGGTGTATGTGAATGAGTGTGTATGTGTGTTTAAATGAATGTATGTTTGCATGAGATGGATTGGCGAAATAGTATATAGGCTGGGTGAAATGGTCCTCTGGGATGGTCATTTCTGGTGTGTGTTTGTTGAGTGCTGAGAGTGATTGTGAAGAGTGCCATTCGTAAAAAGTGTCCTTGGGTATCTTGAAAGGTGCTATATAATTGTAACTTTTTGACATTCAAAACAAATATTTTAAATGGCAAATGGCATCTTTCATAACAAGCAGATTGTATACGTACCCTTATAAAACATCACATACACTACATGTCTAAATATGGACACCTCTGTTAAATGCATTTTGCTATTTAAGTTGCATCTGTTGACACAGATTTGAAAATGCACTCACAGCATGTTTAGACCCTGCAGAGACGAATAGAATAGGCCTCTCTGGAGTAGATGAACATGAGCCTAATGGCACCATGCCTAATACCAGGTGTGGGTATAGGGGTATAAATCCCCTCAGCACTAAGCTGTGGAGCAGTGGAACTGTGTTCTCTGGAATGATGTGCAATCCAGTACTTTTAGGATGAGTTGGGGTGGTGATTATCTAACATCCTTATCTCACTAACACTCAAATCCAAACAGCAATGCTCCAAAATCTAGTATAAAGCCTTCCCTGGACAATACAGACTCCAACAAAAGCAGAATAAACTCTTCTTAACATTCTTCATTTTAACAGTCCCAATACTTTTGCCTATATAGTGTATAATTTCATGTTGAAATGGTTAAAAACCAAGGATACAATCTGTTGAAAATGCTTAATAAGGCAAAAAAAAATACACTGTCCAAACTTTTGACTGCTACTAAACATCATGTGTAAGTGTTTTATATGTATTAATTAATGCTTATCCCCTAATTGATGTCCACTGTTGAAGATGGTGACAACATTTGTACATGCACACGTAAAGCTGTTAAAACAGTGTCTTACTGCACCTTTATGCTACAGCAGCAAAATGCCTGAGCACAACGAGGTGTTGCAAACTGTGCTAAAGGATATCAGAATGACATAGCTATTGTGCCTCTGTTTGTTTCTGCAGAAGTTCATTTTTATCAAAACTGAAAATCAGAAAACTGTGACAGAGCACAAAATGTAAACCAGCAATGTGAGAAAATACATCAGGAACAGCTGCAGTGGAGCATGTGGCTAATATTCTGCTGCAGAATGTAAAGTGTACTAGCTGTTATATGAAGTAATGTTAGTTTAAAGTCTGACTGATTTGATTTAATTAGCATTACAGAACCGTTTAACGTGTCCTCTGTGACTTGGACTCAGCAGTGACAATTTGCAGCACAAGGAGAAATTTCTTAAACATTTATACCACCTGCCTAATATGATGATGGTGAAAACAGCTCTCTCTGCAAACCTCTAAAGGTGATTGGTATTGCCACCAAGACATGTAAACAGATCCTGACTTTAAATTCTATGTCCTGAAGTTCTGTAATTCCTTGTGTACAAAACAAATGTCCACACAAAACTTTTGTCCACACAGAGACAAAAACATGTGAGAATGAAGAAACCACAGAAGTTTAATTTTGAATTAAACACTGTTCTCTATGTAGTGTACTGTACAGGTCAGGGAAAACAGGGATTGTAAGTCTAAACAGTGCATTATATATTTGTAATAGCATAGTATTTACACTTATTTATGTAGGGAAATCTGAGTATATAGTGCTATGTGTGTGTAGATTTAGTAGTGTTATGCCTTGTATAGTTCACTATATAAGGAATAAGGAGCTATTTGTGATCCATAAACATGCATGGATTATGACAACAGCATATTTCACATATTTCTGAATATCTTCACCCTGGTAGGAGTTTTGCAAATGGTCTGGACAGAAGGCTAAAACACCTAGAAATTAGTAGAATTTCAAATATACTGGTGCCTCCAACAGATAAAAACAGGGAGAACATGCACCTGGGTTGTCCACATGATGGAGAAGAAAACAGGATTCATCAGACCAGATCACATTTTCCATCACACTGAGGTCCAGTTCTGACACACGTCCATTGTATGTGACAGTGGACAGGGGTCAGCATGGGCACTCTAACCAGCCCCTTATGCAGCATGGTGTGCTGCATGGTGTGTTGTGACAGGTTTGTCCAGTAACCATCATTAAATATCTCTGTTCTTGTTCTGGTTCTTTCAGCTCCACCCAGATGGGATAGCCTTCATCACTGTCAATCATCGATGAGTCTCTTAAACCATCCATATACGTAAGGTTTTAGAGAACATGCAGATTCCAGACATTCACATGCCACAGTTACCACATTATCAACACTGTAAACTTCATCTTGCTAACTTGCAATCTATCAAAGTAGTGATGAAAGAGCAAGAGATGAAGTAGATTAATAAATTTTTCAGTTTGAAAACAACAAATGCGAATTTGTGAATTGGAATGAATTACTTTACATTGCTATAGGTAGTAAAGAACTGTGTTGCGTTCAAAAGGGAGCTTTTTGTGGTGTAGCCTAGTCATCCTAGTTGACAAAAAAACAACTTGTCCTGTTCTAGACTTGGTCAGATCATCTCCATTCCCAGTGTGTGGTGGTCAGTACCTAACAAAAGAACTTCAAGGAAGGACAAACAGTAAACTGGCAAATGGGTCATGGTTCATTGAGGCTATAATATCTTAGTGCCAGATACCACAGGACACCTTCAGAGGTCTTTATAATATTAGGCAGGGGGTTATAATGTTATGGTTGGTCCGTGTACACTGTATATTACTTGGAATATCTTCATTAGTTATACAGTGTCAACCAGTATAAGATGTTAAGACTGTTTTCCTCCTTGTTTCTATGATTTCAAATATTATAGTCATCCTAACCATTCCTTATTTTATCAGGCATTTCAGGTAAGCTTTTGAAAATATAAGTTAATTTGGACTGCAGTGTCTGGTGGATGTGAATTATTATATCCTGAATCAGTCCATATATTGATCATTTCTAGAGTGCTAATGTATCCAGTTTACACATTACTCAAAGTCCACCAGCCAAAACAATTACTATTTAAGCTACAATCCTATTAACAAACTAATAAGTCCTGAAAGCTCAGTGAATAACTCAGACAATGTCTAATAATGTGGTTTATGTGGGTTTTAATCAGTGGTTACTGAGTCCTTGAGTCCATGTTCTAGATAACAATGTCTAGAACAGTGTCAGAAACCACATAGTAAAGTCTTTTAGAGTCACGGTTCTCAATCACAAATTGAAAAATGATGCAGTTATTAGTTTTATTGTTCCAAGTAAATCCTCAGATCCTAGACATATCTTGGCTGTTGGACTGGATCTACGTGTGGAAATAAATTTTAGGGATGAAGAGTTCTTTTAAAGTTGCAAGGTTTCTGGTTAATGTAATCCACGTTATCAGACACTGAAGCAGGTGCTGCTTTGCTGCTGCTCAGAGAAACCAGTCACTTTTTCATTTCACAGCATCTCTTTCATATGACCTGTGTGTCTGTTCTGCATTCTTTTCATGTTGAGGAAGATGATGAAAGATGTGATCTTAGATAAAATGTAGAAGAATATTGTATTTGTAAAAAAACAACAACAATAAATTAAAAAACAAACAAACAGAAAACTGTTAAAAATACTACCACTGTATTTCCTGAACTGGAAATAATAAAACTACACACACTAATGTGTTTGCTCCTGTTTCTGTTTCTGATGTTGTGATTGTGCTGTGAGATTGGATGGATTTGTTGTATTAATTATTATGATACAGCATTTTTGGTTTTATTAATATATGCAACAAAAACATGCTCACAAACACAAATATACACATACAACCAGTTGGCCCCATAAAGTTTCATTCTGGATATTAATGTTATTACAGGTTTATTTTGAATACGTAATTAAAAATTCTGTCTAAATATTATAGCTGAATATTAACAGTATTGGATTATTCTGGATATTAAAGGCATTAGATCTATATTCTGCATAGGATAGGATAGAACTTTATTGATCCCTTGGGAGGGTTCCCTCAGGGAAATTAAGGATGTTAATGTCTTCATTCTGCATATTAACGTTATTAGAGCTTAGAGGTCCATAGTGGTCACTCTTTAAGGGAGGAGTTATAGAATTTGATAGCCACAGGTAGGAGTGACCTCCTGTGGTGCTCTGTAGTGCATTGCGGTGGAATGAGTCTTGCACTGAATGTACTCCTGTGTCTCATCACTGTTTGGTAGAGTGGGAGCATTTTCCATAATTGCCTGCAGCTTCTCTCCAACAGTCTTTAGAGAATCCAGCAAATCTTCCACATCACAGAACAGCTGGTTTAGTCTTTAATAATTTCTTTAAAGTTAGAACTTCATTGTAGATATTAAAGTTATTAGAGCTTCATTCTGGATATTAATGGTATTAGCGCTTCAGAGTGTTAGGAACAGGCAAATGGAACAGCTGACAAAGGAGTGGAGGTAAACGCTGGGGTTGAGGATTTAATGAAAAAACACAAAGTACAAAACAAATGGAACGCAGATGTAATTCCACCAGGATGGAAACAAACTGACACAATGTCTACTCAAAGTTGGAAACAAATCAAGATAGGAACAGAACAAATTGTGACAGAAACAAAAGGACTGACAAAGACAGACTGAGACAAAGGGATTTAAATACAACACAACATTGAACACACCCGGGACATGGAAACGAGGGGGCAGGGTTACAAATGGCATACAGCTTGTAAGGGGCGGAGCGAAGGAGAAGACAAGGACAAAACAAACAACCTGAGGAGCCCATGGGGAGAAACAACAATTAGGACAAGACAGGAAGCCAAAGGTGAACAGGACTGACACATGACAGACATGACATAATGTTAGTAGAGCTTCTTTCTGGATATTAGTGTTATTAGAACTTCACACTGGATATTAATGTTAATAATAGAATGTATTATATATATTATATATTATTAATTAATTTATTATTATTATCATTATTAATAATAATAATAATAATAATAATAATAATAATAGTAATAATATATTCATACGTGACGTCACTGTGACGTTCCACCTGGTTTTCCTGCGCTTTCTGTCGTGCGTGTGACGCGCGTGACGTCTGCGCGGCTGCTGGGCCGCTGACGCCATCACGCAGCGCGGAGCGTGCGTGAGCAGGAAGCGATGGCGGAGTACGAGCGGCTTTAGCTCAGAATAAACACACGCGCATAACGAGAGGGAGAGTAGAGAGTGTGTGTATGTGCACAACAGAGTGGTAATGAGGGCACAAGTGTGTGTAAGAGAGTGTATGTGTGTGTGAGTGTTGTGTAGTACAGTGGGGTTGTGTATATAAGTATGAGTGTTAAGTGTGTGTACAGGGAGGCTGTTTGTGTGTAGAATGGCTGTGTTTACGTGGGTAAAAGTGTGTGTTCTGTGTACAGTGTATGTCTGAGGTGATCTAAGTGTGTATGTGTGTAAATGATGTCCTGTGTGTGTGTATATGATGTGTGTGTGCCTATGTAAGTGAATATGATGTGTGTTGGGTATGGCAGTGGTATGATCTGAGTGTGTGTGTGTGTGTGTGTGTGTGTGTGTGTGTGTGTGTGTGTGTGTTGGAGTGTGAGTGTGAGTGTATGATGCGTGCGGTGCGTGGCTCTGGCATGCGGTGCTCTGTGGGCTTCTTGCAGCGACGCAGCCTGATTGGCTGCGAGCTGCTGAAGGCAGAGTTTCAGCGCCGCAGACTGGACGGGTGTTGCAGCCTCTACAGGACAGACATTCTGGGTCACTATGGTTGTGTGAACGCCATCGAGTTCTCCAACAACGGCGGGCAGTGGTTGGTGTCTGGTAAGATGTGGGCGGGGTTAAATTAGGCTTCAGTTAGGCTCAACACACTCAGGATCAGTGTAACGTACAGAAATTATACACCTGTCATAACAAACTACAGACTTACCCTACTCACCATGTCGTAATTGTTTGATGAATGGTCAGCGAGTAATCCAGTTAAGGAAACGGCTAAAATTCACTTGTTTTCAGCTGAATTAAATCACAATGTAAACACCAAAGGAGCCTTCCAGTGCATGTTTACTGCTCTGCCCATGTGTACGTGCTCAACCTGCATGCAGACTCCGACTGATCAGTGAGAGGCTGATGATGTCACTGATCCAGATATTGAGTTACAGATTAAGTGAGAAGGAAGTTGCTTTCTTTCTTTGCTTACTCTTTATTCAAAGGTCTCAGAAGGGATAATACTGATTTTGTTTGATCAAAACATGGTAAATTCATGCAAAAGTTTCTTAACTTCTACATATCAAATTAAGACAAATTTGAGTGTTATTTTCTCCTGAAAATAACGTCTGGCATGTGTGACTGTCTCCTATAAAGGTTTTTCTAATATTTTGGCAAATTAAATTGTCAGACTAGGGATGGACAGTTAATCTAAACTGATATTCAGAACCTCAAATCATCTTGAGTTGCCCCTGTCAATTATTTAAATAATTTTGTTTTTAATTCTGTTAATATTCTCTCCACTGTGTCTGTGTCCCTGTACTGTCCCCATATAAGATAATTCTTTATTAGTCCTGCAGTGAAGAAATGTATATTACAGTAGCAAAGAGATAGTAAGGCACTCAGAGCAAGAAAATATATAATACATAAATACACAGTGCAGTATATACAGTATAAACATTCTAAATAATGTGTCACTCTGAAACATTATTTGCAGATTATTTACAGGTAATTGTACACTAGGAGATGTAAGAAATATGTTGAAGAAGAGTCCAATACTGTGTGGAGTGGTCATGGTCCATGGTCTGCTGTTTGTACAGTCTAACAGCAGCAGGATACTGCTCCTTCAGACCATTAGGGGGGAAGCAGCCAGTCACTGAAGGAGCTGGCCAGTGCTGCCAGAGTCTCATGTGTGAGATGGGAGTCGTTCTCCAGCACTGGGTCTAAGTGGCTTTCCAGGACAGAACCGGGCCTCTTTATGAGTGTGTTCAGTCTCTTTCTGTCTACCATCAGAATACTGCTGCCCCAGTAGACTACTCCATAAAAGATGGCAGATGCCACCACAGTGTCAAAGGAGGTCCTCAGGAGTGCTCCCAGCACTCCAAATAACCACAGTTTCCTCAGTAGGTAGACACTCCGCCCTGTCCAGTCTGTGACATGGAAGCAACATGGTGAACTCAAACATTGATTCAGCTGAGGAACTCAAGCAGCTTATACAAAAAGCAGTTTAATTCAAATAATCATTCAATAATCAGAATTGAGGTAAAAAGTTCAATTAATCATGGTGTTGATTTGAGGTCATATCGCCTGGCACTTTGTCAAACTACAAACTACATCTCCCAAAATTGGCCATGGGTTCTAAATATTAAAGAATCGTGGTGAAAAGTATCTGTTGCAGTGAGTTTAAAGAGTTAGGTTGTGATTCAGACTAGTTGCAATCCTGGAATGGCTTCAGATTGTGATTTGGACCAGTCACTTTTAAGAGGACCAGTCACAGTCATGGTGAAATCTCTGGTTGTTATTAGGACCAGTTGCAGTCTGGAAGGTGATTACTTGCAGTGAGGGTCAGGTCTTCGATGGTGATTAAGACCAATTGCAGCAGGTGGAGGTCTTCACACCCAAAATAAATACAGTCCAATATATATAAATAGAAATAAACAGTATATAAATATGAAGGAGATACAATAGCAATAAATAATATAAATAAGGTGCAGTAAACAGCAACGTGAACACGAGCCACAGTTGTGAGCAGATGGGTAAGAAAATAGCTGCTTGTGAGTAAGAGAAGAAAACAGAGCATGAATAAAGTGTCAAGTGTCCAGTTAATGTCATTGCAGTGGTTTGTCTAGTTAAAATTTAAGAGTCTTACAGCATCAGGGAAGAAGCTGTTTCTCAGTCTGGTGGTTCTACACTTAATGCCCTGCCTGAGGGGAGGAGAGCAAAAAGTGTGTGTGCTGGGTAATTGGGGTGCTTCATGATGTGGTTGGCCCTCTTCCTGAATCTTGAGGTGTAAATGTGTGATGGTGAAGAGGCTGACTGCAACACTCCTCTGTGCAGCTGTTCACCACCCTCTGCTGAGCTTTCCTCTCTGCAGCAGAGCAGCTTCATGACATGCGTTGATGCTGGAGCACAGAATGCTCTCCACCGCATCTCTGTAAAAGGATGTGAGGACTGAGCTCCCCAGTCCAGCATGCCTCAATGGCCTGAGGAAGTGGAGCCACTGATGTGCCTTCCTGATCAGACTGGTAGTGTTGCTTTCCCATGTGAGGCTGTTACCTAGATGCATACCGTCTGAAATTCACAATCATCTCCTTTGTCTTCTTCACATTGAAGCAGATATTTATCTTCCTGCACCAACCTTCCAGGTGTTCCACCTCCTGTCTGTAGCCAGACACATGAATACTGGTGTGGGTCCCTGCTGATGTCTGTGGTGGCTTTGACTACCTGTTGAGAGCATCAGGTAACGAGGGGTCCCTAGGGCATTGTGCATCTCTGGTGTTGTAGTGTGTGATGTGCCCAGGTCCCCCTCATTCACATCAGCATCCCCAAAGACCTGCCAGTCTGAGTATTCAAAGCAGTCCCTCAGTACAGAGTCACCGTTGCCTGGCCACACAATGATGGTCTTCTGTGTAGGTCTTGGAGCATCGCAGCAGGTTGTGGTAGGCAGGGGCCAGCATAATGGAGGTGTGATCGGAGAGCCCAAGATGGGCGGGGGTGGCTCTGTATGCATCTCGTATGTTGGTATAAACACAGTCCAGTGTTTTATTTCCCTGTGTAGGTATGGTAACTTGCTGATAAAAGCTCAACAAAGTGTCTGTCAGGTTTACGTAGTTAAAATTCCCAGCCACCATGTGACAAGCCTGGTAGTGCTTGCTCTGAAATCGAGCTGATGTTGTCATCTAGCACATTCAGCACGTTAACACATTGTAAACTTGAGGTAAATAATGTGGCCGACACTACAGTCACCTGTTCTACAGCCTCGGAACATTGGCCGTTTATCAGTCTGTGCACCCTTTATTAACATAGATGCATAAGCTGCCTCCTGGACTTTCCCTAATAGCTGGATATGATCTGCATGGAAAAGCAGTCAGAATCAACACAGTTCCTCATCCTCAGCTGCAGAAGGTCCTGCTTGTTATCTAAAGAGTTGAGGTTGGCCAGGAGCAGGGACGGAATCTGTGTTCTGTTAGCATTAGTCTTTAGCCTCACTAGCACTATGCCTTGCTCACCCCTCTTTTGCATCCACGTGCACTGCTTCCGCTTGTCTTTTTTTAACATTAACATTCATTTTATATTAGAATTTACTTTAACTTTTCCTGTGTAAAAAATGTATCAACATGTACTTAATAATAAGCGCACGTGATTGCAACATACACTGTGTGTTTAGCCACTCGCTCAGTCATTGTTTCTTCTGAAATCAAGGGTTTGAGTTTATCTTGCTTTTGTTGGAATGACTGTCCAGGTAAGGGTTTTAAATTGTGGGGCATTGTTATGAGGATTTGATTGTATTCAGCAATGAGTTGAGGTCAGGATGTTGGATGATCACCTTACCTCACCCCTAGCTAAAACTATTGGATGGAAATACATTATTCCAGGATGTTCAAAAACATCTTGGATATGTAATGTCCTTTGCGGCAAGTTGTCCTGCTGCCATAGCTGCTACATTGCTTCATTATCTGCCTTTTGTTTCTTTCAATTTGTGAGTGTTTTGTGTTGCCTTGTGGGATAATAGTGCCCACTGAAACCACACTCAAAATCTGACCAATCAATTTTATAAAATGTAATTTAACTCCTTTCAGGTCACAGAGCTCATGCCACATTTGAGAATTGAAGCTAGTGTTTATCCTGGTTTTATGTTGCAATGGTAGCTCAGTTTTTCCATAATTTCTGTGTTATTTTGCATTTCTTTGGACAGTGGATGAATGAGCAGAAGAATTTGCCATTCTGGCATTAGCAGTGCTGCAGAAGATTGCGACATCTTTCAAGGCCTGTGCAAGTGATATATGTAACGGAAATAAATGTGATGTGGCCAAAAAACTCTCAAAAACCTACCAGACCATTTGGTCAGAATGAACATATTAGACATTTCAGGGATGGTCATGCAGCAGACTAACATCATGTATTAGATTATTTTGTTCCCTCCCCATTCAGGAATAGTTGCTTTCAGTTTAATACAATCCTCACTGTGTGTATTTATGTACTGTACTGGAAAATAGTAATTTCACAAGGCATGATTTTTCATCTTGTACTATGACAGGAAATGATCAGCTAGGAACTCCACATGCTGAGGACATTTTGACACTCTCAGGGGCCTATCATTTAACTTCCCTATATTCTAGATCAAATCATCACTTTGCCACAATCACCCATGCAGAAGTGCATCCATTATAGGGCAGCCAGTGTAGTGCAGTATTCATTGGTATTTTTGAGCCCACTGTAAACAGGGAGCTGTGGTAGGGGTGGGCCTTGTGACCATACTTATTTATTTTGCATAACTAAGACTTAATACAGTTTTATACAGCTTTACAGAAATCAAGAAATAAAAAGGTTAACAACAGATGAACAAAGGATAATAGAGAGATCCTCTAGTGAGCAAGCCAAAGGGTGACTGTGGCAAAGAAAAACTGTAAACATTACCAGAGTGTGATGAGTGACTCCGGTAGATCTGACTATAACAGCCTAACAAAGGAGAGAACCAGAAGGTAACATAAACAATCCACTGTCACAAACCAGAGTGATCGCATGAAGGAGTCAGACGGCGGCACCAACCTCCCAGTTTACCATAAATCCCAATGTTCATGATTCTGATCTGCAGGCTGTAACTAAGCTAAGACATTAACAACCAAATGCTACACTAAACAAGTAAGTTTTCAGCCTAGACTTGAAGATTGAGACTATGTCTGAGTCCTGAACATTATCTGGAAGGTTATTCCAGCGCTGGGGGGCTTTGTGAGAAAAGGCTTTTCCCCCTGCTGAAGCAAACACACTGTGATCTGAGTATATCGTGATGGCTCATAAATGTAATGAGCAAGCTCGTGTAGGGCTTTAAATGTAAGTAAAAAACATCAGACATCGAAAGATATTTAGGTTAATTTTCAATTAAGTGAGCAGCCCTACTATATAACATCCTTAAACAAGATCTATGAACGTATAGCTTAAAACAGCAGCTCTGAGAGGCATTAGTGCCATCCTCAAATCTTCTACAAGCAGAAAATGTCCATCAGCTTGGACATTGGGTTTATATATTAATATGTAAATGTAATCATGAATGACTACCTTTATTTTTATTTTATGAAAATTGATCAGTCTTTGCAGTTAATCCAAAAGGTTTTGGTTTTGCTGAGTCCTTAATGACATTGAATGTTTTAAAATTTGATGCTGCATAATTACTTTTTTAAAATATGAATGGCTTTGTTCTTAACAGTACTTTTGCTTTTAATAACATCCACACTGTAATATTACTGTTGATGATAAAAAAATAAACAAGTTAAACAAACACTTCATGGGCAAAATAATTTGGAACAAGGTGTAGTATGCAATTGGGATGTACCACAGCTCTTCAGAGCTCGGCAAGTGTGCAGTATCAGGTTTAGACTGTGTGTAAGAGCAGAGTGAATTAGATTAATGCAGCTCCTCCAGGGTTTATTGGATAAAAGCTGTTGTTGTAGTTGTTGGAGAAACAGATGAGAGTGATTTGAGCTGCAAACTCCACCACAGCTGAAGCAATGAGCCCTCTCTAATCTCCAGCTTACTGCTAAATTTAGGCTCTTCAGGAACTCCCATATTCCTGCAGATTAAAGGTGCATTTAAACCCAGTGTGCATTAGAGAAATAGATTTAAAGAGCTGCTGTCATGGAAAACTGAATCTCTCTCACTTAAAGAATTCTGCTGTATAATGTAAATTTAATAAGTTTTGTATTTCTGATGTCACAAGAAATAGTTTATGTATCTTGTCATATTCAGTGAGCTGCAATTTAATCCCACCCATTCCAGCTACAGCAGTTTAGCCCCACCCATTCATCTTATTTCAGTTTAGCCCAACCCATATAACATATAGCAGATTTGCCCCACCATTAATCATACCACATTTTAACTCCATCCACTCAGCCTATAGCATTGTAGCCCCCATCTTACGCAGTTTAGGCTGATGTGTCCTGTGTCTAAATATATATTAGGTGGCACTCAGTAGATCCATGTAGAGATTGGGATGTTTATAGACATCAGACGTCATCCAACATCAGAACCTGATCTCACTTCCATACAATGCAAGGCTGAATGCAATTAAATCCTCCTCACAGCAGTTTTCCATCATCTAGTCATCATCTTTTCCTGAAGTGTAGAGGTTGTTACTGCAGTAAAATGGGTTAAACTGTAGGATGGAGGTGTTTGTCTACTTTTGGAAAGGTGTATACTGGTGTCTATGAATGTGTGGTCAGTATCTCTCTTTTATGTCCTGCTGTGTTTTAGGGGGAGATGACCGGCGTGTTTTGCTGTGGCACATGGAAAAGGCCATCCACTCCCGGGCCAAACCAGTCAAACTGAAGGGGGAGCACCTGTCCAACATCTTCTGCCTGGCATTTGACAGCACCAACACTCGTGTCTTCTCTGGAGGTGAGTGACAGCTGGCTGACATAATGCCACGATTGCTATGGTAATCAATTGTTTGGGTGGGCTTAAATTTTGTTGATTCTCAGCAACACCATACATGATAAGGATGACATATTGGGACGCCTACTATTTATCCATACACAGAAACGGATTTATAAATCATGGGTCCCTGGGTGTGATGAAAAGCAGGGCCCCCTTCCCACCACACACAAACCTGTGAAGCCCACCATGTCCTTCACAACCACAATGCAAAAAGCCCTGAATGTCTCCTCCCCAACACAGCATATTCCTGCTGTACATTGAAAATAATCTCCATTTTTAGTTTTCAAACTCTGTAGCTGCTTTGTGGACTGTATAAATAATTATGGATGAATAATCCAATAGAAATGCTACAAAGGTATATATAAAATATGTTCTTATATTAAAAGTATATTGAGTGGGTTATCACCAATTTTAATTCTGAGTATATTTCTAAAAATGAACGCCCTCCCTCACAGTTTGGGACAGGATGGGTCAGGAAAAGACAGAGCAGCTTTACTGGTGATCGATCCAGTTCATTCTTAAATGATCAGTTGATCACCTAAGCTTCTGTCCCGATGAGGTGGGTAGGCAGGTGAGAGAGTACTGGTCCTTTTGATAAAATCATTACCTGATTTGATAACTTACAGTTGATTTGATCACTTACATTATGTCACTAATAGAGACCAGTCAGGGACAAGATTCTTGAGAAGTGCAAGTCAGGGTTGGGTTATATGGAAAAATATGCAACAAACCTGCCAAGAGAGGGTTGCCCACCAAAACTCTTGGACTGGGCAAGGAGAGTATTAATCGGAGAGGCAGCACAGAGACCAAAGGTAACCCTGAAGGAGCTGCAGAGTTCCCAAGCAGAGACCACAATAAGCTGTACACTCCATAGAGCTGGGATTTATAGAAGAATGGCCAGAAAAAAAGCCTTTATTTACAGACAAAATTAACATTTTTTTATTTGAATTTGACAAAAGACATGTGGGACACTCTTAAATGTATGGAGGAATGTGCTCTGTTCAGATGAAACCAAAATGGTACTTTTTGTCCACCATGGAAAATGCTATGTCTTGCAGAATACCAAAACATCTTATCACCCCAAGTACACCATTCCAATAGTAAATGGGGAAGTTGGACAGTGCTAAATACAGGGATATTCTTTAGCAGAACCTGTTTGGGTCTGTCAGTGATTTGAGCCTGTGACAGAGGTTAACCTTTGAACAGGACAATGACCCAAAGCATACTGCTAAAGCAAAACTCGAGTTGTTTGAGTGTAAATGTGTAAATGTATTGGAATTCCCTACTCATACAGACTTATCCAAAGTGACTTGCAGCTGTAATAGCCAATAAAGTACTGACTTTAGGGGGGTGAAAATTTATTCACACTGAAATCTTCTGTTATTTTGTCTTATTTGTGGTTTCACAGGTTCTGTAAATGAAATGATGCAAACCCTCAAATGATCCATTTTAATTCCAGGTTGTGTGGTTTTACAAGGCACTGAATAATGTTCCCAGGTCAAATGAGCCTTTGTTAGATGCATGTGTTTAGTGTTTAATGCCACTGCAATGTCATCTTTGTGGTAATCTACCAGTGATCTTTGCACTGAAAGTAATAGAAACTGACTTGTAATGTTTGGTAGCATTAAAGCAATTAAACCAGAAAAGCTGAAGCAAAAAGAGGATTATATGATACAGAGACAAACTCAGCATAGATGCCAGAAACCATTATTGTTGTTGATAAATTATCATTTATTAACAGCCCTTATCCAAATTACCTGACTGCAGAAAGTTGGAATGCTGTCATCAAATGTCACACATTTTCAGATATTACCAACCATCCTATTTACAGAATATGTGTGAACAGTTCTGAAACTGTTCATGGGTGCAGGATTTGTTTACATCATGACAAAATGACTGTTGAAAGGTACTTTGGCTGTAATCAATTAAATCTGTGTAAAATGTGACTGTGACTTGCATTCATCTGTCTTCCCATTAAACACGATATTACGAATAGATTACAAATTTATGCCAGAATGATTAATATAGTCCAGAAACAATTGCTGCGTTACCCAAATCACTAACATCACCATCATATAACAAACAAATAATCCTGAAGTCGAGCAGAAAGTGGACTGCATGACATATTACAATCTTTAACAACAGAAATTTTTCCCCATTTCAGCTGCCTTTGTGTCCATTTAGTTAGCTGAATTACTTAGAATCTTTGTTATTGGATAGTATTACCTGCTGTGTCTGGCTATCTATCTCTGTGTAAGCAGTTACTGGTGTATCTACTAGCTAAAGAAGCTGCTGATGTAAAGATGTGTTGGACTATAGTCTCATATAAACAGAGCTCTTTTAACTCTTTTTTGCTTCATGAGGCCGATGAACTAGTGGAGAGAGGCATCATGTGGGTTCTGTCTATAGCATTAGCCTTTTAGTCCTTTGAGGCTCTAAAGTTGTTTACAAGGGGTTGCCCTGACCTACTTAAGGCTGTGTACTTTAGATGACAGAAAACCAGCACAACACACAAGATGATTGTATTCTTTAAAATAGGGTAAGAAAAAGGTTAAGGGTAAGTCAATTTGATTGCATTACAGCAATCAGCATGTCACCTAAAAAATCATGTCGGTGACTGATTGACAAAGTGTTTTCTGAACCATCCAGATCATGCTTTCAACTTTTATTTGTATTTATTTTAACATTTTTATTTAGCTTTTATTTGAAAACGTCATATTCTTTCTCTGAGTTGATGGCTGTGGGACATCACTTGACTTTCAAATACAGTGTCAGTTTCTAGTTACATGATCATTACACTAACTAAACCCAGCAGAAAATGTTTCATTGTCCAAAAATGACTCTTTGATGCATAACATGAGGGTAAAACACACACCCTATTGTTATTGTGGGCACAGGAATACCACCGTATTCAAATCAAACAAGTTTGCTTGGGCAATATTTGGCTAATAATTAACTAGAAAACAGTTTCCTGAAGAACATGTAGAATGAATGCACGACTAAACCAAGTCTCAAACTTCTGTTTCTAGACAGCTGTTACATGGTTGCTTTTTGCTGTTGTACCTGGTTGCTCTGCTGTTAAGTTTTTGATGTGGACTTCCAGGTGGTTGATATGGTGGTTGCAGTGGTGGTTTCTATACTGTTGCAAAGCAGTGGAGCTTGGTGATTGGTTGATTGAGGTGTGTGTGTCTCTGTGCAGGTAATGATGAACAGGTGATCCTGCATGATGTGGAGCGTGGCGAGACACTCAATGTGTTTCTCCATGATGATGCTGTGTATGGTCTGTCTGTCAGTCCGGTTAATGACAACGTGTTTGCCAGCTCCTCGGACGACGGCCGGGTTCTGATCTGGGACACACGTGAACCACCGCACGGAGGTACACACACACACACACACACACACACACACACACACACACACACACACACACACACACACACACACAATCCCCCCCAACTGATAGTGTGCCTTAAGTAGATATTATTTAAGCTACTTAAATGTAATTATTTAATGTAATGAAAAATCATTAAATTAAATATAATATTAATTGATTTTATATCTGTTTAGAAGAATTACTTCTACAATTGATTATATTTCTGTATTGGCAGTAAGTCATGAGTGGACCAGACTCAGCAGTGCAGCTGGAGTGTTTAACACTGTCGACTGGCTGACCATGCTGTTAGATACTCCTACATAGTTTGTCCATCTTGTAGGTGTACAGTGTATGTTGGTCATCCTCTAGGCCTTCATCAATCCAGCAGCAGTCTTGTGTGTGATTCACTCATACCAACACCACCACCATCATGTCAATGTCACTGTAGTGCTGGGAATGACCCACCACTCACGCAATTCTTGCTTTATTACATCAGAACACACCAAACATTGTAGTTCTTTTAGCAAAACATGGCTGTACGTAACACAAATGTATCATCCTGCAAGACGGTCTCTCTGGCTCTCTGTATCCTATAGGTCTACAGTTGTGCATGCACATTCTGTTGTCTCTCTTTGTTCTCTCACTATTTTGTGTTGTGTTTTAGAACCATTCTGCCTGGCGAATTATCCATCTGCATTCCACAGCGTCATGTTTAATCCTGTAGAGCCTCGCCTGCTCGCCACCGCCAACTCTAAGGAGGGGGTCGGTCTGTGGGACATTCGAAAACCCCGAAGGTCAGTACAGTCATTATACACAATGTTTGAACATATGTATTAAAGCAGCCCATGAATTGTATGGATACCTCTGTCCAGATGTTTGTGGACATCCCTTTTATTGAATATATTTATCTACTTTAAGTTCCTCCCATTTCCCGAGACTGAATAGGACTCTCTAGAGAAGATGAACATGAACACCAAGCCTAATGCGAGACATGGACCACAGCAGTGGTCCCTAACCCCCGAGCAATTGGCACCGGGCCACAAAAAGTTACTTCAACAGAAGCACAATAAACCAATATTTTTGTCCATGTAGTGTATACAGTTATGGCCAGAAGTTTTGAGAATGGCATAAATTTAAATTTTCAATGTAAAGGATGGTATGAAAACATCCTCCAAGTGCAACTTCTTCCAACGATCCTGAAGCACTTTGGAAATTAACATTGCTTTTTCCAGCATGCTGGAGCACTTTGGTTCCATGGCCAGGAACCTCCCCAGATCTCAATCCCATTGAGGACCTGTGGTCAATCCTCAAAAGTCAAATGGTTTGCCATCTCTCAAGATTTTGCCCAGAAGCTGACATCCAGATAACTGAGTGAATTGCAGATGTCTTTATGAAGAAGGGTCAACACTATAAATATTGTCTTTGCTTAAACTGTATTTGTCAATAAAAAGTAAAAATGCTTATAATTGTACTTCATTATACCATATAAACATCTAAAAAAAAAACAGGCAGCAGACTTTGTGAAAACCAAAGTTTATACCATTCTCAAAACTTTTGGCTGCGACTGTACAGTATAATCTTCCCTGCCAGGTGGTCTGAGGCTGTTGTGTAGTCTGTGTCCTGCAGGTGGCAGCAGAGCAGCAGTTTTCACCTTCAGTATACTGTGTGAATGTTATTTCTTTATTGATATATGTGTGTTTGTTTCTTCCCATGTGCACGTGTGTGTATGTGTAGTTCCCTGCTGCGGTATGGGGGTAGTTTGTCGCTGCAGAGTGCGATGAGTGTGAGGTTTAACAGTGCAGGGACCCAGCTGCTTGCTTTGCGGCGCCGCCTGCCCCCTGTCCTGTACGAGCTGCACTCACGCCTGCCCAGCTTCCAGTTTGACAACCAGGGATATTTCAACTCCTGCACCATGAAGAGCTGCTGCTTTGCTGGAGACAGAGACCAGGTGACACACACAGACACATATCAACATTTTTAGTAATAACAACAAAATGCACATAACAACCGGAACATCCAAATCCCCCAACACATGATGGTGAAGGATGTATTAAGTGTAGTCTGCACAGGATGTCCTTGTAAGCCTGGGCTACAGGACATGTGTGACGTCATTGTTAGTGGTGCTGAAGTTTGTTTGCATTCTCTAGATGTTACAGAGCTCATTCTTTATATGCTCCTCCTTAATACCCCGTCAGCACTAACCATGAGCCGAATCGTCCACTGCCCACTGCACAGCCTTATATAGAGCTACTCAAAAACGGCTTCCAGCACAGATACTGCTGGTTATTTAAAATGTATAGGTTGGTGGAAAATGCAATGCAATTTCCCACCATTTCTGAACATACTGTAAAGTATATTTGTTATCTGTATACTTGCTAATTGTTGGGGTTTAAGTTTATTTTACTTTTTGGCTACATTAGCCTTGTAGCTCCAGTGCAAATTGGTGGGAGTATAAGCTTCCATTAATTCATAGCTGTGTGTGTGTGTCTTTGTGTGTGTGTGTGTGTCTTTGTGTGTGTCTTTGTGTGTGTGTGTCTTTGTGTGTGTCTTTGTGTGTGTGTGTGTATCTTTGTGTGTGTGTGTGTGTGTGTGTGAGAGAGAGAGCACACATGGAGCCTATTCAGGCATGTTTTATCTCCTCCTGATCAGGATGCTGGATTCCTGTCTAGATGTCGTGTGTTTATGTCTGAAGTTTTGTTCTCGGAAGTTGCTTTTGATACTTGGTTTCCAATAGTCACTGGCCAGAAGTTTCTGGACACCCAGCTCAAGCTGGGGTAAAATAATTGTAGATCACAAATGTATGGTCCCTTTGTTGCAGGGCAGATATGCTTTTTAAGTATAATTCTGTATCAGTTGTACCTTAAAACAGCAGCTTCAGACTAATGCTGATGTTCTGAATTAAATAAGGAGAATGGTGTGTCTGTTCTTCCCACTCTAGTCTGGAAACCTGCTACTCTATAATGTCTCCACGAGAAGTACTCTCCAGAAATGTGTAATGCTGCATAACCCGGGTCATATTAGTGTCAATTCCATGTTCGTGTCCAACAGCATCCCATACATTTTCAATTGGGGTTACGTCTGGTGATGTGACTGGCCATAGCATAGTATGTGTCTTCAAAGTCTTCAAAGTGCTTTTTGTCTGTTCTATTCAGTGTTGAGCAGAGGAGGATGGGTTCTCCTTTTGAGTCTGAGGGATTATTTCCTTGCCACTGTCAGCCGCTGGCTTGGACCAGGATTTCTGTAAAGCTGCTTTGTTGTAAAAAAAAAACAAAACAACGCTATATAAATTAACTTTGATTCAAAATGAGTTCTTGAGACAGCAGCAGTATGCAGTTGCAAAAGTGGCACTCTACCACTGCTATTCTGAGTGTTTCCATGACAGCTGTGGGGGCACGCAAAGCTTGATCTGTGTTTACTGTAGTGCAATGGTGGGCTCTTCCGGTCCTAGAGGGCCAGATTCCTTCACAGATTTCCGGTTTTCTGCTCCAATACACCAAATTCAACTCACCTGTTAATTGCCAAGCTTAGTAGGTCTGTTAAAGCAAGGAAATCAGCAAAATGTGCTGGATGACTGTGACTCTGCCACCCATGGCCCACCCTTGCTGTGGTGCAAGCTATAATGAATTACACTTCCCACCTCTAGGAGGAACCCAGGAGCACGAAATATAAAATAAATTACAATGTATGTTTCTAATATTTTATTAAGGACGTAAACAGGCACAAAATATATACAATTTTGTTAAATGGACAATTTTGCAAAAAACAAAAAGAAAAAAATGGAAATGTTGAAAGGAAAACCAGCCATTAGGGGTGTACTTTGTGCACTGCTGGTTCCGGTCCCAAGCCCGGATAAATGGTGAGGGTTGCATCAGGAAGGGCATCCGGCGTAAAACTTGTGCCAAAACCATAATGCGGATCATAAATATGACTGCAATACTGGATTGGAGGCAGATGATTCGCTGTGGTGACCCCTAAAAGGAGCAGCTGAAAGAAGAAGAAGAATTGGTGAAAGGACAGTTACATATAAATACATGTACATATACAGTGCATCTGGAAAGTATTCAAAGTGCTTTACTTTTTCCACATTTTGTTACATTACAGCCTTATTCCAAAATGGCTTCAATTCATTTTTTTCCCTCAAAATGAAGTCTTTAAAATGTATATAATTATTCACAGCCTTTGCTAAGTACTTTGTTGAAGCATCTTTGGCAGCAATTACAGCCTCAACTCTTTTTGAGTATGATGTTACAAGCTTGTTACACCAGTTTTTGGGAAGTTTCTCCCATTCTTCTTCGCCAAACCTCTCAAGCTCCATTAGATTGGATGGGGTGAGTCGGTGCACAGCCATTTTTAGATATCTCCAGAGATGTTCAATTGGGTTCAAGTCTGCGCTCTGGCTATGCCGCTCAAGGGCATTCACTGAGTTGTCCCGAAGCCACTTCATTCTCATCTGGGCTGTGGGATCTTTAATGCTGCAGTTATTTTTCTGTACCCTTCCCCAGATAAGTGTCTCGATACAGTGCTCTCTCAGAAATCTACAGATTCCTTAGACTTCATGGCTTCATGTCCAGTCAACTGAATTTACCGCAGGTGTCCAATCCAGGATGATCAGTGGAAACAAGATGACCTGAGGTCAATTTTGAGTGTCATGGCAAATGCTGTGAATACTTATGTACTTATATTATATTTTTGTTTTATTTTTAATAAATTGCAAAGATTTCAAACAAACTTTTCTAACTTTGTCATTTTGGGCTATTGTGTGTAGAACTGTGAAGGGGGAAAATGAATTGAATTCATTTAGGAATAAGGCTGTCACATAACGAAATGTGAAGCTCTGTGAATACTTTCCAGATGCATTGTACATGTATACATATCATAATCATCATCATAATCATCATGTTCCTCAACAAAACAATACAAGGTCAATGTTTACATATTTATCTGAACTGATCTTGACTCCAAATAACATACCACATGGCTTCCCCCTCTCCATTAACTCATCCTAACATAACTTCATAATGCATGATGCAATTTCAATTTTGTTTGTCAATACAGTCTCTTAATTCAGAGTGTTTATGGTTCTTCTGATTGCACCTTATTATCCTGGTAGCTGTAATTGTTCCAACTTTAATTAGATTACATTTGTTATTTGTTATATTTGTTATATTGGCTGTAACTGTTCTGTCCCCCAGAAGACAGGAGCCAGGGTTGTAGTGTTCCAACCATTTTCTGTTGTAAGTTCCAACATTTCCAGGCACTCACATATCATGTGGAAAAAGGTGCCCGTCCACCCATGTGACATTTCACATTTCATTATTAGCTATACCCATTCTTTCATTATACCCAAGCCTGTGTGGTGTCCAATGATACATGGCTGTCCTATAAAATACTTTGAGTTTCATATTGCAGATTTTCAGTACCTCCAAGTAGTATTCAACCCCCTGCACATTTTGCACATTTAACAAGTTGCAAATAAGTTAGAGCCTTCAAACTTTGAGCAAGAGCAGAATTTATTACCAGATGCCTAAATATTACAGAAAATATAAGATGCTCAGCTAAATTATAATACATTTTAAACATAAATATTTGGGTCAATTATTATTCAACCCCTAGGTTTAATATTTTGTGGAAAAACCCTTGTTTGCAATTACAGCTATTAATCGTTTTTTATAGACCTGATCAGGCCGGCACAGGTCTATAGTTTCCATTTTCTCCAGTCATATTTTTAATTTTTTTTAAATTTGAATGACAGTACTATCACATTTTCATACAAATCATTGACTATGTGACTAGTATGTTTTCCACTGTTGTCAGTAAATGGTTTGCTTACCAATCAATATTTCAAAAATGCCAAAATGCTGTTTAAAATGAAATATTTTAAATATGTTATGCATTTTGAAAGGACACCTTTATCTCATGGTGCACACATTTTACTCATTCTAATTCTAGTTTTTTTTGCTCTCCCATTCAGTCATATTGCTTAACAACTGATTCTGGGATATTCTTGGTGATCACATTAGAAATATAATTAAACATCAATCTGATGGCATTTACTTTAAAGGGACATCTGCAGTTTTCTCCATTTATTCAGATTGCCTCTAATGTAACCAGTTTACGTCCTCCAGGTTCCTACTTATAATTTCAGTAAATATTATCTTCTAAATAAATGTATTTTTTATAGGTGTAACAAAGAAACTACTCACTGATAAACTGTAATCAATTTGTGTGTCTGTGTGTGTGTGTGTCTGTGTCTGTGTGTGTATGTGTGTGTGTGTGTGTGTGTGTGGGTGTGGGTGTTTCTTTCAGTATATTCTGTCTGGATCGGACGATTTTAATCTCTACATGTGGAAAATTCCCAAAGACCCAGAAGCAGGTCAGTTCTTATAGATTCTAATGAAAGATCATTAGATTTTGTATTTAATATTTTTAATATTATATTACACATTATATGTAATAATATATTAGAATGCTTTTTAGATTTTTTTAGAATTTATATTTTATATTAAGATAATTAAGATATCACATTAAATATTTATTCATCTCTCATTCATAATTTTTATACACTGAGTTCCAAATTATTATGCAGATTGGATAAAGTTTACATAAAGATTACATTTTTGTGTTCAATGAAACTCATGAATGGTGTAATCATAATAATTAGTTTGCCATGTGAGCCCAAATAAAGGGAAACTACTTAAAAAGGATGCCTCACGTTATTAAGCAGGTCACAGGTTTCAAGCAATGTGGTAAACATTGGGAAATATGTGAAAAATCATCTCTCTGATGCTTAAAAGCATCATGTAGTGAAATACCTCGGACGAGCATTAGATATTTCACAAAAAATAAAGATTGATAATTCTGAGACTTGCTCTTGTGAATAAAGCAATTATTTGGCCACCCCTAACTAATGCTCACAAGCAGAAACAGTTGCAGTGGGTCTAGACTTACATGAAGACTAATTTTCAAACAGTCTTGTTTACGAATGAGTGCCGTGCAACCCTGCATCCAGATGGATGGAGTAGTGGATGGTTATGCATAATTTGGAACAATGCATTCGGAGCTTTTTTATTTTTGAGAAAATCTCAAAATCTGATTAAAATATATTTGCATAATAATGTGGAACGCAATGTACACATATTAATGATTTGTTAAATATTTTATAATTAATACATTAATTCAACCTGCACTGTGATATCTCTCTCTGTGTCCTGTAGGTGGTCCTGGGCGTGTCGTGAATGGAGCTTTCATGGTACTAAAGGGTCATCGTTCTATAGTTAATCAAGTCCGCTTTAATCCGCACACCTACATGATCTGCTCCTCTGGGGTCGAGAAGGTCATTAAGGTCAGAGCCACTCACCCCAACACACACACACACACACACACACACACACACACACACACACAGTGTGTGTATGCATGTCTGAGTTGTACTTTAATTAAACTGCTGCCCTGAGGGAGCCCATTCACATATTTGACAAATTTAAATCTTTACAGACTATTACTCATCCATCTCTTAGCCCCTCACTCAGCCCTTGCTCTGCCATTACTCAGCCCACACTTAGCTCACACTGTGCCCCTCTGTTAGCCCTTGCTCAGCCATTACTGCTAACTCTCACTGAGGTATAGCTCAGCCCTTACTGAATCCCTTGTCCAGCCCTCACTTCTCATCTCGCCCAGCCCTCACTCCACCCCACACTCAGCCCACACTGTGCCCCTCACTCAGCCCACACTCAGCCCACACTGTGCCCCTCACTCAGCCCACACTTAGCTCACACTGTGCCGCCCTAATTTTTTGACTCTTGATTAATTCACCATAAACATTAACTGAAGTACAGATCAGAGCTGAACACAGCTGTATCTTTTTCAGGCCTACATTTTGAACATTTATCTGTTATTTGACTGGTTGTGTTGTGCCAGTAGGTGTGGAGTCCATACCAGCAGCCGGACAGCGTTGGTGATCTTGAAGGTCGTGTTGAGGATAAATCCCGTTCTCTCTACACACATGAGGAGTACATCAGTCTGGTCCTGAACAGTGGCAGTGGGCTCTCGCACGACTACGTTAGCCAGTCCATGCAGGAAGACCCACGCATGATGGCCTTTTTCGACTCGCTTGTCCGACGAGAGATCGAGGGCTGGAGCTCTGACTCAGACAGCGATCTGAGCGAGGGCGCCATACTGCAGCTGCATGCCAGAGGGCGCCGTTCAACTCGCTCTGGCAGAGATAGTGATGCTGCCACTCCTGGACCACAGTCTAACGTGGTTAGCAGTCGCCATAGCGACTCCGACCACTCCTCCGTATCCTCTCACGCCGGGCACAATGTTTCAGGCAGTGAGCAGCTGGACCCAGATGGGCGGAGCTCGCAGAGAAGGAGAGTGGCAGGGGCACGGGCATCTGCATTCTTATTGGACCTAGTCACTGAGGACTCGGACTCCAGCGGATTTTGGCTGGACCCTATGCCCCGCCCACGTTCACCCAGCCCACGTGAACAAAACTCCAGCCTGTCTAGCCATGCCTCCTCTGTGGGTCACATATCTACTTCAAGCTCCTCCCCCAGCACTTCGTCCTCCAGTTCTTCCTCCAGCAGTGATGGAGAGGAGGTGGAGTTGCGCAGAAGCAGCATGCGTCAGCGCAATGCTACCAGACAGAGGCGCCCCTCACATTTCTCTGCCAGAGACTCTACCCATTCATTGCAGGGTGCTACAGATTATAGTAGTTACCCTAAAATCTCCATCCATGACCCTTTGTCATCATCCTCTTCTTCAGGAGATGAGGGGAGGCCAGTCAGAAGCAGGGGTAAAGAAAGGGGGCTTGGTCTAATTTCAAGCCCACCACTTTCTTCAGACCAGTCAGGAGTCAGAATCCGAGGCCTGTTACCGTCTCTGGGTCATGTGGAGAGGGCGGAGTCAAGAATGGGTTGGAGATCAGAGCCAAGGGAGGAGTTAGAGGCAGGAAAATGTAGTGAAGATGATGCAAATGAGCCCTCCAGAGATGAGGAAGAGTTAAACTTAACACAAAGCAGCTCAGGCACAAATGGCAGTGTCTGTGCTCAGGATGAGAACCCTACAGCCTCAACTCTCCCAGGATGTTCTGGAGTGGGAGCAGAACCAGGTGCAACCAAGAGCCAGAAACGGACACGTTTGGGGTCCGAGGAGGAGGAGGAGGAGGTGGTGGAGAATCCTCCCTCAGAGAAGAAGTTAAAGACATGATGATGTCATTTGGAATGGACTCTCTTTATTGGCTGATGGAACTTTTGAGTGGTTTGTTGGTTGATTTTGAGGCTTATTTTTCTTGCTGTGTGTTCTCGTGTTGGTTATAAAGCTTACTGAGGTAATTAAGCTTACAAAATATGTACAAAACTGATGGAGGTGCTGAGCGGTCTTCTTCTTTCTGTCTGTTTTCTTTTAAAAATGCCCAACCTGCAATACGTAACAGGATTAAATTTTACATAAAGAGGAACATCTTCTTAAAGAGGAACTTCACCCAAACATTTCTGTCAATCATTGTGAGAGATGAACCATTCAGAGTTGGGGTTTGGTGTGAAATTCTGCTTCATTGTACATAAACTTAATCAATGATTCCTTTACAGTGGAGGTAAATTGAAGCAGGTAGCAGTCACCATGACTATAACTCCAATACAGCCATTTTATTCATCTATCCAAACCCACTAGTGCAACTACATGTTTTGAGTTTTATATTGAATGCTGGTGATGGGGAAAATGTGGAGATGTGATGTGGAGAATCTGAACTAATCTGAACTGAATCCCAACTGCTGTTTTCATTAGGGATTTCTTTTTGTAGCACAACGCCCTAATCAATGTATCCAATAGATGAAAATTTCTATCCTTTACCATTTTAATGATATGTTGATATGTGGTCTGTTATAGACCAAATTCTTCTCAGAACTGGTAACACTGGTAAAACAGTGTTTTAGGCATCAGACAGTGTATTCTTAACTATTAAATTAAATAACTTTCTGTGAGGGAGCTTTCAGCGGTTCAGATGTCTGCTTCCATCCATCACACTGGCCGAGTTTTTCTAGAACAGAGCATTTCACACCAAACCCACTCTGAATCACTCTGTTCACATCTCAACTGTTGAATTATGCATAAAATGTGTGACTTTCCCCTTTAACATTGTTTAGCACAGTAACCAGGTCAATATAAAGACTTTTCATTGTATCTCTTTGCTAAATTGCGTAGAATTGCGATTAATTACAAGACTTTTATTATGTTTTCTTCTAAAGTTGCACCAATAAAAGTCCAATCCAGTCCTGATACGTCACATTTTCTGCTCATGTCAGTTAAACTTTAAGCTTAAATACAATGGAAAAAGGTGCTGAATGTATTATGTATTTGCTTCATACTTCTACTACCTACATTATTACCATATAATTAGGCTTTAATACAATTATCATTACTAAACATAACTAATATTTTTAATTAGTGTGGATATGATGTGTACATTTGATGTAAGTGAGTTCAGTGCATTTTTTCACTGTATGAACAACTGAACAGGTGCAGCATTTTCCTATTACAATCTGTTTTTTTTTCCTCAATAGTCTGCATTTAGAACTGACATATTTTCTTATTCTGTCTTTCTCTCTCTCTCTTTCCACCGCACACACTTGGTAGGGCATTGATGTGTTTGAGACTTTGGCCATTGGTGAGTCCCCAGCGATGACACTAAAGAAATAAACATCTTAGCAATATTAAAACACAAAAAAATTTAAAAAGTCGTACATTTCTTTTACGTTCTTTTAAAAAAAAACAACATTTTAGTCAGTAAGCTGAAGCTGAGGTTGGAGTGTTTTGGTTAGTTTTGCAGTACCTGCTCCATGACCACAGCCGTCCTGCCAGACTGGAACTCTGGGGTTGTTTTTTTGTGCTTTTTGCAGGATGTTGGATTTTTGGTTTTGTTTTGTTTCGTTTTCTTGAGTGGAACTGTTCAGAGCAGAGTGATGATGATGTTTCTATGGTAATCATGTCCAGCTGCAGCATCAGCACCAATAAAGTTTGAGTTTCAGTGTTCCTACAGCCTGTGTGTGTGTGTGTGTGTGCGTGTGCGTGTGTGTGTGTGTTTGCTTGTTTTTGGGTTGGCACTGTGTTGCCGAGATGCCCACAACTAGGGGAAAGTGGTCGCTATGGTGACAAGGCAGATTCTGCTCACATTCCATCTGCTGGGGACCCGTTGTCATGCCAATGCGTCATTAAATGAAAAGTATGTTTGTGTATTAGTGTCTGCTCTGAAAACACAACAGTGTGTTTGAAGTGTTTAGGTTGCAGTTCAGCTATTTATTTATTTTATTATTATTTTTACATTATAGAAAACCCCAGTAAGCACTGACGTTAAATAGTAGGCATGATGGCTGATGAAACGTAGGAGAAAAGTATGACTTTTGGCTGAACTGTCACTGTAATGCTTAAATGTGAAACACTTTCAACAATTGGAAAGAAAGCAAAGCCAAGAGTGAAGCTCTGTTCCTGTTTCTCCTTCAGTGTCTGGAAGGAGGCATTTCAGGTGTTAAAGCTGGCCTAATTCTGACCTTCTGACCTATCCCTTCTCCGAGGTCCCACATGAGCACCAGGCTAAGTGAATTGAACACCACAGCCCTTGTGGGGCTTGATCATGTTAAAGGATTCTGTTCAACTACCTCCAGATGCTGATTTATACTTTCAGATGCTTCTTCTCATATCAACAGCACTTACAGTACACATTACTGAAGAACCCATACTGGATACTGAATTACTTATACCAGTAATTAGGGATGGGCATTATGGACCTCATATCCACATACATTTTAGATGAATGGTGACATACATTGGTGTGATGTGCAAAAAATGTATGTGAAGAAATGAGGAAAACCAATGAAATTATTTTGTCTTTACTACATTATTTTTACATCTTGAAATTTGATATTCATTTCTTCTTTATACATACCAAGTTTTCATTCAACAGCTCTGTCTTCTGCCCCACTATGGTGTGTGAGAAAGTGAGTAGGGGTGTAGGGGAGCAGACTAGAGGAGGAGCTGAGAGCAGGGGGTGGAGCAAAGTGAGGGAACAGTAAAGGTTTTTCAAAAGCTTGAAGTTGAACATTATTTAAAACTTTAAAACACATACCCCTAATAGGAATGGAATACTTTGTGGTAGTTTTAAATTGATTATTAGTTAAAGTGAAATTCACATTGCTTCCCCAACATCTATTATTCAAATAATTCATAGTGGAAATGGAATATTTGAAATGTATACAGTGGGGAAAATAAGTATTTAGTCAGTCACCAATTGTGCAAGTTCTCCCACTTAAAAAGATGAGAGAGGCCTGTAATTGACATCATAGGTAGACCTCAACTATGAGAGACAAAATGTGAAAAAAAAATTGAGAAAATAATTTTGTCTGACTTTTAAAGAATTTATTTGCAAATAATGGAGTGGCCTAGCCAGTCTCCCGATCTCAACCCCATCGAAAACCTTTGGAGGGAGTTAAAAGTCCGTGTTGCCCGCCGACAGCCCCAAAACATCACTGCTCTAGAGGAGATCTGCATGGAGGAATGGGCCAACATACCAGCAACAGTGTGTGCCAACCTTGTGAAGACTTACAGAAAACGTTTGACCTCTGTCATTGCCAACAGAGGATATACAACAAAGTATTGAGATGAACTTTTGTTATTGACCAAATACTTATTTTCCAACATTATTTGCAAATAAATTCTTTAAAAGTCAGACAAAATGATTTTCTCAATTTTTTTTTCACATTTTGTCTCTCATAGTTGAGGTCTACCTATGATGTCAATTAACGGCCTCTCTCATCTTTTTAAGTGGGAGAACTTGCACAATTGGTGACTGACTAAATACTTATTTTCCCCACTGTACATAGTAGAAAGTACTTAATTAATTACAAATTATACCATTTTAATACAAAGTCATGCTAAATACACAATTATTAAAATTCATGGTGGATATTCAATATTTCAAACTGGAAATCAAAAAGTTATTCATATTATTTAAATTTAGACTGTCCCCAGTAATTGATGTTTGATTCTGGTTAAAAAAAATAGTAGTAGATTCCAAAAAAATTCATAGTGTATACTGAATTATTAATTAATCAAATTCAAATTGTAAACTGAATAATTGTGCTGTGGTCTGATTTTAAATGGGCAGTACATCCAAGAAACCCCTCAAACATCACTGAAAGAACTCTGCATGGAGGAGTGGAAAAAAGTTCTCTCAAAGAATGTCCGAAAGGTTATTTCAACCGAAGAGGGAAATACCAAGTATTATGGCATGGGTTGTGCTTTTTGTCTCTAGTTAATTGACATTTTTTTTTTGTTAAGTAAATAATAAGGTCTTTTTTGCAAAGGCAATGCAATTGTCACATTTATCTAAAGATATTTCTAAATGAATTAAATATTTAATGTGTCCTCATTTTTACTCAATGATGCATCAGTGGAGACTGACTAATTCCTATTAGATGCAAAATATTTCAGATTCATACTGTATACAAAATTCATATTGTATCATAGTAGATACCAAATAATTAGAATAAATCAGATAAATATAAGATCAATTCATAGTGTACAGAGGTGGCAGAAATACATCAGTTAAAAATACTTCAGGAAAAGTTGAAGTATGGTTTAAATTTGTTATGTTAAATGCACTTAAAGCTTCTAATTCCATTATCAATATATGCAACCACTGAGCATAAAGGAATAGGTTATGCTAGACCTGAAAATTCATCAGTAGCATAATCTTCATTTTGTACCAATTTAAACTACTAAATGTAGTTTCATGTATTTATCTCATCAATGGTAAATTCTTCTAATTTCTCTCAGGCCTCAATATTAACAAATAGATTTTTTAGTATTTATTTGTCCATTTTAGTATCCGTTATATATCAAATGAATTGATATATCAAATATATATCATCCTCTCCTCTGCTGTTTACTTTTTAGTTCCGTTCCAGATGTTGACCTGTTTTAAGACACCAGTGGTAAAGATACTCTTTATCTAGAAATGTTCACCTCAATCAGTGTCATATATTAAGATTTGGAAAGGCAAGTATGTTTGACTAAAAGGTCCTCTGTGTATCTGACAGAGCCTTGATTACACACCTCTAATACAATTTTTAAGAGGTCGGATAAGGACAGGAATCAGGGCTACATAAAGGTTGAGGCTGAAAAATACATTTGACTGTTTTGCTGAAGATTAAGTAAGCATGGTTAAACATGCTCTCATTCACCCAAGCACACAGCACCAAACCTAATGAATTTGAGGAATGGGAGAGCAATAAAATGGAGTGAGTATGAATCAGTCAAAGCGTTTGTTCAGGTTGATTTAACATTCTTGTGTGCTCACTCTCCTGCGCATCAGGCTTAATAGGTATTGTACTGTGTGTTTGGTGAGTGTGAGCATATATTACCATGTTTACAGTTTCACAATCCTCATCAAAACAGCCAAATATGTTCTTCAGCCTCTACCTTTATATAGCCAATGACTAAATAAACGTGTATTAGAGGTGTTATTCAGCAATTCATATTATATAATGAATAATTAATTTTGAGTACCTAATAATTCATAGCAGATACCAAGTAATTCAAATTCATTCTATATACTGAATGTAGAGGATGCTGAATAAGTAGTAGTAGTAGATGAATGGTAGTTGACAATACTGACTGTATGAATGAGTGTTATATAGAGTTAATAATTAGAGATTATATAGAACGTTATTGACCCCTTTGGAGGGTTCCTTCAGGGAAATTAAGGTCACTGTATTGGTGGCCAATATCCACTAATTCTGTGCTGGGCAGTGAGATTCAGGCCTGAAGGTTCAGAACTGCAGTTTAAATTATTAAAGGAAAACCGCAGCTTTAGGAAATATTCATCTGTGACAGCAGGCTGCTTTGACCTGGAGAAAAAACACACACACACACACACACACACACACACACACACAGGTTAGTGACATCAGTGCTCATTCCTAACAGTTACACACACTCAGGTTCTTAGAAGATTACAGCATGGAGGAAATGACATTAGCATCTCATCATTCAGAGTTGAGTTTAGAGATAGTCCACAATGTGGTTCTCTCTCTGACCTAGCAGATCAATTAACTGTCTATTCAACCAAGTAAAGGGAAATTTACTTGATTTAGCACCAATTTCTAAAATTCTACACTAAAACCTCTCGAAGCTTTCTTAAATAAATTTATTACACCTAATGAATACACTGTTGACTGAGATGATGAGAAGAGTTAGTGTCTAAAAATGTACTAACATCATGAATACTGTTGAAGGCAGAGATGAATGTTTCAGTAAAAATCCCCCCCAGGCTCTGTGTATATCTGGGATGGATATTTACTTTCACTTTTTGGACTTTTTGCATCTCTATTGGAGGGATTTACCCCTTCACTGTTTTCCCATCATCAGCATTACATATAAAACGCAGGTGATATGTGTAGCTTACAAGTTTCCCAACAGTGAAGCACAATTTCACACCAAGTCCCTGCTTCATATCACACTGAATTATACAGAGAATGTTGAAACATCAGTAAAGTTCCTCTTTAAAGTATTTCTGTTTCAGGAGGAATTTTGCTGTGTGTGTGTGTGTGTGTGACTCCCATACATGGCCCTCATTCTGTGCTGGTTGGTTCCAGAATGCAGCTGGAATGTTCTGGAATCCGGCCACAGTTCTATCAGACACAATTACCACGGCCCACATGACCTACACCACACACACTCTTCTGTCTGTGTTATTATTAAAGTAAAAATTTGTTCACCCCATCCCCCCACTGACCAACAGATGTATTCAGTTCCTCTGTAGTTAAGCACTAAATGTATGAGGCTATTATTGCTTACAAGTAATGGAAGTTTATGTACACCAGTAAGCATGATGCTGTAGGCCCTCATCATCATCATCATCATCATCGTCATCATCATCATCCCTGTGTGTGTGTGTGTGTGTGTGTGTGTGTGTGTGCACGCACATCTACACTTTACATTTTGAATTCTATAATTCTGTACATTTTACTCTCTATACATACTTTAAGCTACAATTCATACCATTTATTTTCATCACTAGACTTTATATTGTACACATTATACTTTACACTTTACTCTCAAAACTCTACACATTACATTTTAAACTCTGCCCTTCAAAAACTCTACACTTTAAAGTATACATTCTACACACTATACACTCTAACTTCTACAATCTAAATTGTACACTCTTAAGTCAATATTCTCCATACTCCAGTGCTCCAAAGTAAAATTTGAGTTATAGAGTTTCAACTCAAGAGGCAATAGAGAGGCACCACATCCAAGGTGTCTGAAGTCCAGTGTAAGGTTTCAGGGGTCTGTGATGGTTTAGTGGGCCATGTCATCTCAAGTTCAGAATCAATGCAGTATCTACCAGGGGATTTTGCTGACATGCTTAATGGAGGTTTCTATTTACTTGGTAAATTTTAGTAGGACTTAGTAGAATTTGTAATTTCTAAGAATTTGAAAAACTATTTCAGATTTTTAGCTGTAAGCAATACTGTTCAAAAGTAAACAAAAAATGTTTGAAATATGTCACTTTATATGTAATGAATATTAAATAAAATTAATTTTTATTAAAAATTAAATTAAATTATTAATTTTAAAATTTAAAATTAATTAAAATTTAATTAAATTATAACTCTATACTCTGCACTCTGTATTGTTTTGCTTGTTAGTTTACTTAAATGTAGCTTAACCGTTAAGGTTTATTATGTAAACCATCCACTGCAAAATACTACATTTGACTGTTTCCATGTTTAGTGATTAAGAGAGCTCAGCTTTGTGCTGCTGTTAAGTGTGTGTGAAGCAGATAACATGGATGGAACATCACCAAGGCAGAAAGGGCAGTGTGGAAGAGAGGCTGAAGCAGAGCCAGGAGCCGGGCTCGGCCTTATATCCGGACCAGGATATCACCATCCGTCATCTTTGTGTTGGCAGAGTGAACAGACCAACTTTCCCACATCCTCCCTCCATCACTCTTATCCAATAAAAACAGAGATGGAAATCGGAGGCTAATGTGTCGGCAGTCTGGTACATGGTGTGGTACTGGATTCTAACTCTCAGTATATTTTTAACAAAGTCAAAATCAGCCCCCTACAAGACTTTAAAGTCATAGACTGGTGACAACCCAAACAACCTGGCCAGCTCCGGTTTGGCTTGTTGACCAGACTAGCACTTGACCAGTGTATGGTATGTTCAAGTTTAAGGGTTTTTCTTGGTCCACCAGCATGACCAACTTAGGTGACCAGTATGACCAGCCTGACTGAACTGGTTGACCATCATGACCAAAGGGGCTGAGAGAGAGAGAGAGAGAGAGAGAGAGAGAGAGAGAGAGAGAGAGAGAATCACTGTGCAAACTACTGTACTACTGGGAAGTTTGTCCATATAAGGAAGTTCATTCTAGGAGCAAGTGTGTACAAGTGTGTGTGTGTGTGTGTGTGTGTGTGGGTGTGTGTGTGTTTGCCTTACATGGCAGACGTGCTTTGCCTGGCCTTGTTGGGAATTTATGGACAGTGAGGAGAACCCTGGGTGAAACCTCTTACCAAACCCCTTCAGTTCCACTATAATGACCCATATCCTACACTGTTCTAGTATCTTATTATGTTTCTCTCACCTTTGTTTCATGTGCTACTACAAAACATGTCCTGTGGAGTAGGTGTGAAGGCCTCCCTGAAGACCCTAGCAACCCCATAGCAACAACCTGAGGTACCACTGTATATTCCCTCTTAACAATTGTGGGCCCCTGGCTATACATCAAGGGCCCCACTTTGAGAACTATGATTCAGGAGTGATGAATTCATGATATGTTTCTGATAGATGGATCTGGGCTTGGTGCTCAGAGAAAGTCCCACATTCCCACACAAACACCCTGTGTTCCCAGAAGACTCTGTAACATCTAGTGTCAGAGATGTGATGGTCATGCGTCCACATACTTTTGGCCATAAAAGTGCTCAAACTCGCAGATTGGGTGACAGTGATAGAAGAGGTCCTTCGCAGAACCCTTTAGAACCCATTCAGGCCAAAAAGAAGTTCAGAAGTTCAGTCAAAAGAATCGACTCTTTTAAAGGAACCGACTCTTCGGAAAGACTCGTAATTACTGCAGTTTGTGTGTGTGTGTGTGAGAGAGAGAGAGAGAGAAAGAAAGAAACAGAGAGAGAGAGAGAAAGTGTGTGTGAGTGTGCGTGTGTGTGTGTGTGTGAATGACAAAGACTCTGTCCAATAGCAGCCAATTCTGCAGTAAAGGGTGGGAGCTTGGGGCACGTGACCATTAGCCAATCAGGTTCCATGCCGCGTCACCCCTCCCTCCTCCCTTTACAGTGAAGTTTCTGCCCCCCAGTTGCTCGAGATTCTGCCTACACAGTCAGAGAGAGAGAGAGAAAGAGAGAGAGAGAGAGAGGGAGAGAGAGAGAGAGAGGCAGTAGTGTGTTTATTTCTGAGTGTTCCTCTATCAGCCTCACAGTCAGGATGGATCACCACCAACACCAACATCACCACTATGATGGGGAGGAAAACGATTACATGCAGCAGGAGGACGACTGGGACCGGGACCTGCTGCTGGACCCAGCCTGGGAGAAACAGCAGAGGAAGGTAGGAGGTGGTGGTGGGGGGAGTAATAGATTCTAAACAATACTTAGAAGAAAATAAGTGGAACTGGTAGTGCTGCCAAAGGGTGTACGAGAGAGGGAGAGAGAGAGAGAGGGAGAGAGAGAGAGAGAGAGGCAGAGAGAGAGAGAGAGAGAGACAGAGAGGGACTGAGAGGGAGAGAAAGAGGGATGAGAGAGAGAGAGAGAGAGACAGAGAGGGACTGAGAGGAAGAGAAAGAGGGATGAGAGAGAGTAGTAGTAGACTTAGAATGGATGTGTTTAAAAAGTTATTAGTCTGTGACATTATGGTGACAGGCTCTACATAGAGAGTAGTACTGGGCCCAGTAGCTCTAAAAACTAAGAGAAGGATAAAAAATAGACCTAACAGGGGGATGTGGCCCAAGTATCCCCAGAAAGGATGTACAAAAGGGATTTTCTACTTAAAGAGGGTAATATTCCTACAGTGGATAGTAGCCCTACGAAGGAAGTAGTGGTCCCTGGAATTGGGATAGAAAGCCTACAGGAAAGGGTAGCAGCACTGACAAGGTAAACTAACCCTAGAAAGTACTGTCAGGATCTTTGAAGGGGTTTATATGAAAGTGGTCGTAGCCCAAAAATATGCGTAGAGACAGACCTAGAGACAGAAATGCAGGCAAGAAAGAGATTTGTAGCACTAGAAAGGGAACAGTGGACTTAGAGAGAAGGCATTAGCTGTTGAATGCGAGGTGGTATTGATAGAGACAGTAGTGACCATAGAAAGAAAAGCACTGGTCAGTAGCATCACTAAAGGCCTAAAGAGGGTAAAGTGATGGGGAAGGTGGAGTGGGGGTGCACTAGCAGGCTGAGTGGTCTGGGGCAGAGTCTGTTTCGCGGCTGTTGGGTCCAGACTTGTATCGTGTGTGAATGTGTGTAGCTGTGTGTGTGTGTGTGTGGGTGTTGAGCAGATGGGCTGCAGGTTCCAGCATGCAGCTGCATCCACAGGCCCTGAGCTCAACACTGCACTGTATCAGCCTGTCTGTGTGTCTTTCCTGTTCTGCTCATTTCAGCTCTAGTAGCATCGATTTCCAGTCCATCCCTGTGTGTGTAGGGAAGTGTGTGTGCAGCATTTGCTCCTCAAATGGTCACTTCTCCAAAATGAGTCCGGCTGTGCTGTGTCTGCACACCTGGTTCTCTACAGCAGCTCGTTCCTGAGGATAGTAAGGGCGTGTTGGAGCAGGAAAACACTGAAGTGTGTGTGGAGGGGGTGGTGGTGGGGAAAGGGGGGGTTAATCTGGAGGACCTGAATCAGAATCAAGATATGTATTAGCCAAGAACAAGATGTACAAGGAGTTTTTCTAGGTGCTGGTCTGAACGAAATTTTCATACATGCAGTAGTGACAGGATTGAGCAGTGAATAGACCGTGGAGACGCATTAGTATGGGATGGGATTTGTGAGTGCTCTGAGAGGTGGAAGATAAAAATGCGGAAATTAAAGAAGGCTGGATGATGTGGTAGAGAGATGACATTGCGATGCACATGAATATGATATAAATTTGCATAAACATCACAAAATCAATTCCTTTAAATCCCTTTAAAAACATCAAAGTACACATGACTCCAGAGTAAACACTTACCAATAAGACGTACCATGTCTACTGTGCACTATATGTAGGATGTAATCACTCTTGCATTATGAATAGTACTATAAGCACAAGTACACTTGTGAGGCTGAGCAAGGCCTACAGAAAGTTTTTGGGAGTAATGGAAGGGCTCAAAAATTCCCACACTCCCACTTCCAACCCCTCCTTTTTGAAAAGTAGATGGGAGGGAGAAACGAAAAAGCATGCTGCGGTTAGGGCTGGCCTTCATGGGACTGAGCCTGCTGCCCAAAAATGGTAATAACACACACACGCTGCTGCTGCCGCCACTGCTGGAAAACTTTACCCCCCCTTTTCTTTTCCCTTTTTTCACTCTCTCTCTTTTTTCCCCCCAAGACTATGGAAAGCACTGGCCTCCACTTTCCCAAATTATGTTTTTAACATAGAGCAATTTGGAAGGCTTAGCTCACTTCGCCACTCAGGTAGATGTCAGTGTTCAAAATTCAGTATAACAGTTTTACAAATAGGGTGGAGATTGGATCTTGCGATACATGTCATGTAAATATAGAATGGTTTGTTACAAAATCTGCCTTTATCTGATTTCTTATAGATTGGTTTGGACAAAAAACGAAAAATACACTATATGGACAAAAGTATTGGATACCTGCTAATCCAAAGATTATTTAAACGAGTTTATCCTGATTTGGTTGCATTTTTGTTTGCACTACTTGTCTCAACTGTACTGGGAAGGTTTTCTGCTGTGTGTAGGCGAATTACTATAAGGATTTGATTGCATGCAGCAACAGGAATTTCAGTGAGGTCAGAATGTTGGATGATCACCAACTCCCCAACTCAAAAGCACTGGATCATTCCAAAAGGTTCATCTGCTCCAGTGAGTCCTATTCTATTGGAAGTTCTTCTCTACAGGGACTAGACAACCTCTCTGTGTGTATACATTTGCACATCAGGTCATCAATGGGAGGAAGCTGAAAGTAGCTGAATGCATTCATTAGAAGGGGTGTCCTCAAACATTTGGATGCTTTACAACTGCTAGAAAAGAACTGGATGTAGTTCTGTTTAGTGAAACATGCCACCAGTCACATCCACACAATACACTATGCTGTGGTATAATTTATCGTGGGGTATAATGTATAATATCACTATATTACTCTTATCTAATGCTTTGTTTATATTTTGCAATTGATAGCGGCACACAATCAATGCCAGCATGCTGATAGCATTACTTTACTCATTCCTACATGTTTGCAGGCAATTAAAGCTGCTGTTTCATATAAAATAAAATGTGTACACACATGAAATGTGCTGTTAGATCATGATGCTGTCACGGAACACTGTATTTCACTTTTTTTTATCAGTTACATTAACCCTTAAACTTTAGAAACCTAGACCAATTTTGTGGGATGTTTGTATAGTTTGATTTACTTTTGTTCACCAAATAGTAAATGAAGTAAAAATAAGACATGCCAGATATTGTTATTTTCAGGTGATCCTATGCTACTCAAAGATTTAAATATTTGTATGAATTTGACAATGTATTGATGAAAAAATTTACTTGCAGCTACAATTTATTTTTGCTTATAAGGAATAAAACGTACTTTACATCTTACAAATCCTGTTAGAAATCATAAGTAACTAGTTCTTCAAAATAGGTGACAGTAGAAAAGAAAAGTCCTTTACTATTTTTATTATTTATGTTTATTCAGAAAATTTAGCACTGAGCAAGTAAAGAGAGCAAACAGCCCCTCCCTTCTCGTTTTCCTCAATAACCCAATATCTGGGACAGTGACATCATTAGCCCTGCCGCCTCTTGCTAATCAGTTGGAGTCTGTGTGCAGGTTAAGCAGGTACACATGACCAGAGCAGTAAACATGCAATGAAAGCTCCTTTGGCATTTAAACTGGGATTTTATTCAGTAAAAAAATTCCGAGCTGCATTACTTGCTGATGATCCATCACACAGCGCGGTTAGATAGGGTCTTGTAGTTTGTTATGATGTGTGCCTTGTCTGTAAGCTACTCTAATTCTGAGTTTTGAAGCCTAGAAAATAGTATTTAATTGCAGATCTTGGGTTCTAAGAGTTGGGTTCTAAAGTGTTTTATTGAATTAATGCCTCATTGTTTAATGGAAGCATATGTAAAAACACTCTCTATTGAAAGTAAATAAAATTATAATTATTTGGATCATATCAGTTGGTGGATTGTTTTTTTTATGGCATGAAATTTGTGGGATTCTTTGGTTTTTTTATACCTGTATTAAACAAATGGACCTCATATGACTTTACATGCTATGGTATTCCCAAAACCCTAGAATAAAACAGTGTCTGACTGGGTGGGTGGTCTTCTCTCTCTGGTTTTACATAGTAAACTGTACAGTACAGTTTACTGACGACATTTTAACTGAAAAATTGAACCTAAACAAGAGCTATTAGTTATAGACCGGAAAACAGTAGACGAGAAAGGATAATGCTAAAAAATAATCTGGGTCAGAAAGCTGTAAGATAGCAGTGCTGAGCTCCGGCTAAGCCTGCAATAAATGGGTAGTGGTCTGCACAGCTATGACCAATGATTAAGCTAAGCATCGTAAACAAGGGGGTTCTGCTAAGACTGTCATGCATCTGTGTTTCTGAAGAGCTGTTGACAGTATGTTTATTAAGTGTTATTAAACATTGTTAAGGACAGATGAGTGTGTGATCTGTGTGTGTGTTTTGTAATTGGTTTCTTTCTTTTCATGGTTAATTGATTTAAACTCACACTAACGTTTCATAATTATGTTTCTACTCAACAGGGATGCTTGCATTCCTTCCATGACTTGTCAGTGAGAGGGTTAGATATCCAAATATCTGTCTGTAACCGATAACGTTTCGGTTACAGAGAGTGATGTGAGTCTGATGATATTGTGCAGCCCTAGTTTCTATTATTATTGTATTAGTACATTATTATACATTTATTATAGGTTATGAATTATGTTGTTGAGTTGTGAGTGGTGGCGTGTTGGAATGGGACACACACACACACACACACACACACACACACACACACACACACACACAGATTGAATTTGGTTGCAGACAGGCAGCCTGCTTCCCAGTTAACACCCTCTGTGATTGTAAATGTGGGTGTGTGTGACTGGGGTAAATAGATTATTGTTCAATGAAAAGGTCAGCAGTACAGTTAGAAAGGAGCGCTCTTTCTCTCTCTCTCTCTCTCTCTCTCTCTCTCTCTCTCTCTCTCTCTCACACACACACACACACACACACACACACACACACACACACACACACACAATTGTGAATTAAAGGTAAATAAAGGAATTTAGGCAATCTCAGCACATTTACCACACTACAGATTAGATGATATAAATCAATAGTTGAGAAACTACAGCAGGTGTCATTTGAGAGTGTGTACTGTTATACACACAAACAGATTTGACCGCTGTGTTTTAAAGGCACTGGGAGTTGAATAGTCAGAATGGATGAAATAAACACATTAGTAAACACTATCCTCATTTTAAATAAATAAAAAAACAAGACCAATAAATAAATAATAAATGGCCAAAAACACTCCTATACAAATACAACACATCAAGACTTCTTCATGAACTCCTGCTAGGGGTCCCTTCACAGATAAGATAATGAATTTAAAATAAATGATACACAGATGACACACAAATGAGTAAATGCAGTCAAATATAGGAAATAACAGTATTTATTAACAGTTATATATATAACAGACTTTAATAACAATGTTTTCAGACTCCTTTAAGATTCTGCAGTAAAAACACTTTCTGTTCTTTAAGGATGTGCATGATGTGACAGATACAGGAGAGTGAAGTAACATTTAGTATTCTTGCTATTGTGTCACCAGCATTTGTACACACTGACATCCTTAACTGATTTACATGGTTTACCAAATGTAGTGTTTATGTATTCATGTGTCTCATCTTTTTCCACTGTCAGTTTTCACCACTTCCCCTTACAATGGGAATGAGAATGCATCTGACATTTAAAGCTCCATAGCATAAGCAATCTTTTGCTACACGATTCGCTTCTTCTGCCTGAATTGTTCAGATTGGTCAGAGGATCTGGACTGAGTAGGTAGTCGCATCATTTTAGGTAGCCTGCCAATGCTTTAAACAAACAGCGAGACCTACAAACTCTGCCTAATTTTCTAAACGTACTTGATTCTTTCATGTAATAACAGTTTTCTATACCTGCAAAACATGCACAGTTTAATTTTTATTGTTAAAAACAGCTTAATATATTTTACCCCTACCTGTTAACTGTGGTAATGTGGTGGTGAAATTGGCAATGACTAATGGTGATGGTGGTGATGATGAGGTTTGGGATGGTCATGACGGGCAGAAATGCTCCAACATTACAAAATTGTTCTCTGTGAGTGAGAGTGAGAGAGAGCACGTCTGAACTTGACTCCAGATGATCAGCTGCATACCTTATCACCATATCACTCTCTCTCTCTCTCTCTCTCTCTCTCTCTCTCTCACTCTCTCTCTGGTAGCTGGATTGTCCAGGCTTGCCCTTATAAGGTTAGATGCCAAAGGCACCTTTTACCCCTGCCTGCATTCTTCTACCTCTCTCTCCCTCCCTCCCTCCCTCCCTCCCTCTCTCTCTCTCTCTCTCTCTCTCTCTCTCTCTCTCTCTCTCTTGCTCTCGTTCCTCTGAGAGGGATATGTAGCTCCACTGCCCCTTCAGTTTGAGCTGCACTCTGTTTTTTTTGGGGTTTTTTTTATAGTAAAGGTTCTGCTGTGTTCTTGACTGTCCATAAATGATGTTTATTTTGGGTGTGGTTATGAAGGTCATGCTTTAGTGGCAGGACTGTTATCATCAGGACCTGGACTGTGGGCTACTGTAGTAGAAAAGACCTGCTGCTTCTGTGGCCTCAGGGCTGATTCAGTTCACAATGGTGTGGACCATCTGGTCATGATCTGGACACCAGCTTCAACTAGATCTATACTTCTGCTCTTCTCAACTCTGGTCCTGGAGGTGCCCCTGGTCTGAACATTTTAACTTGCAACTCTGATTCTTAATGAGCTAATTAGTTGAAAAGCTGCAGGGTAGGGGTGCCTCCAGGACTAGGGCTGAGAAACCTTGATCTAACATGTTAGCTAGATAAATAATATCATTCCATATATAGACGAAAAACAGCTTGTCTCTTCACACTGTGATATTCTCTACAGTTACCACTAACATTACAGTAGCTGTATGAAAGGAACTTAATGTAGAGCCCTTGATTTGGCTGGTCAACACTGAGGCATTGAGCGTGGTCATTAACATGAAGTGGGTGGTTACTTCAGTGAGAGGTTAATGCAGCTGGAGCTGGTGCGTAGTCTGTTTGGCCTGTCAATCAGATGTTTTCTCTAAACATTTAGCTGTTGGTGTTACAGTCATTAGTCACCAACATGATGAAACACTGGTTTGTTTACATTTGTGTTTATAAACAAGCCAATCAGATACACACACACATAAACAAAGCACCAGACAAACAGCTTTGAGACATTAATTTGAAGGAAGCACAAGACAAACAGCTTTGAGACATTAATTTGAATGAAGCACAAGACAAACAGCTTTGAGACATTAATTTGAAGGAAGCACAAGATAGGTGTTTGTAATAAAGTGGCCAGTTAGTAGAAGCACAAGGTAGATGTTTCTAATAAAGTGGCCAGTGAGTAGAAGCTAAAGGTAGGTGTTTCTAATAAAATGGCCAGTGTATGGAAGCACAAGGTAAGGGCTTTCCAATAAAGTGGCCAGTGAGTGGACACACAAGGTAGGTGTTTCTAATAAAGTGACCAGTGAGTGAACAGTAAAGGTAGGTGTTTCTAATAAAATGGCCAGTGAATGGAAGCGCAAGATAGATGTTTCTAATAAAGTGGCCGGTTTATGGAAGCACAAGGTAGGGCTTTCCAGTAAAGTGGCCAGCGATTGAACACACAAGGTAGGTGTTTGTAATAATATTAGTAGTGAGTGAGAAGAAGCAGAAGGTAGGGGGTTATAATGAATTGGCTAGTGAGCAGAAGCACAATGTGAGAGGATGCAAAGGGTATTTCTCATAAAGTGGGCAAGTGCTGAAGTGCTCAAGTGAGATGTTACTGTACTGTCACTCTCATCAATGTGAAATTTTCCATGTGGCTTATTTTGCGTCAGTTTCTCTTCTATGTTTTAGTTCCTTTTAGTCACCTGCTGTACTTTCCTTATCACTGATCACCTCATCCGGTTTTATTTGCTGACCATCCTCACAGGCCTATGTTTGAGAAGGCAAATGGCTGAATTGAGATCATTCTTATCTTATTTGAATTTGGGCTCTTGATGCAAATATTCACCTGCAATAACAGTCTCTATTCTTCTGGGAAGGATATAAAGTATGTGTATATACTGCTGTGAGGAAGTTTTGATTGTATTCAGCCACATGAGAGTGAGAGCATCAGTGAGGTCAGGTTCCTATCTTAGATTATCAGTTTTGCTTCTCCAGCTCTTCCCATAAGTATCAGATGGAGCACCATCATTCCAGAAAACAGTCGCACGGCTTAATGCTGAGGGGCTTCATACCCATGCTCAGCACTGGGCACAGTGACCTTGGGGTCATGTCTGTTCAGGAGTGTTCCCTTCTGTTCTGGTCAGTGCTTTTTAATGGAGATTATAGAACCTGAATGTTTGTGTAAGAGCTCAAATGGCTGCTTGGATGCTCATGTATGTGTGTGAAAGGATGCCCATTTAAAGCTAAAGTTCCATCTCAGTGTTCTGAGCCTCATCTGGTCAGTGAGCTTGGGGCACAGACCTTTGACCTCCTGTGTTAAAACACTCAACACTCAATTCAGTTTAAAGGTTTTACTTCTGTACATGCAGTGCAGAATTACCAAAGCAGTACCATAAACATCAATAAAACACACGGTGAAACAAAATCACTTGCAGCATAAATACCACCTTAATTATTATTGCTGATTATTGGGCAAGTGGGACAATAATAACTAATTAATCTATAAAGGACACAGGGAAGTATGGTATGTTTAAATAGACAAATAGATGCAACAGAGAAGCAAAGATAGTTAAAATTAATACATTATTTATTAAAAAGTAAAGGAATGGTAATAATGGAAAAATAATTGTACTAATAATAAAAGAAATACAAAGTAGAACTGAAATTAAATAAATTATTTTTAAATAAAATGCAAAATAGAATACAAAATAAAATTCAGATTAATAAAGGACATTATTCTTATTATTATCAATAATAATAATAATAAACAGAAATAATAGAAATACAATCACCATGAAAAAAATATTTGCACTCAGAAGGAATCAACTAATTGCAATGGTGTCATCCCAGATTGTCATGTAGTCCCTCAGAATGCCAGCAGGTCATCTTCAATGTTGAGTCCCACTTTTGTCTTGGTGGAGACGACCATGGCCATTATCAAGTATAATGTTTTGTTGTCACTAGGGCTGGCCAAAATATGGTAAATATCAATATATCAACATTTTGTACAAGATCTAAAGATGATAATATTGTTATCTGATATGCTAGTCACCATCTGTGTACAATTTATTAAAAAATGTGAGCGGGTTATATCTGTGAAAATGGTTTGGTTTCCAGAAGGATGACAGAGTACAGTTCATACTGTTCAATTAAATTTTTGGTGTTACAAATGAATACTGGTCATTGTACTTTGGTAAGGCTTTCATCAAATCATGTTATATATGGCCATATATGACCTAAAGCATTTTGAGTGTTTTTTTTGTTTTGTAATTTGGACCAGCCCTAGTTGTCATGCGTCACATGTCCAGAAGGCCTGGTGTTGTTTGTGTGGTGCAGTTTCGTACAATGCCAAATCATCTTTGGTCTTCAATGCAAGCATTTTGGCAGTCCAACATTACATCAGTGAGGTCCTGCAACCAGTGGACATATCTCTTCTGAAAGCACACTGCAGTGCACTGTTGCAACAGGACAGACTGCTGCCATCGAAAGAGCTTGCCTTGAAGACAGATCCTATGCCATGGTTAGTTTTCCCTAAAGCATCTTAGCAAGATGATTTGTAAATGGATGAGTAAGCATCACAGTAAACACTCTCTCCACCAGCTGAAACAACCTTAACACCAAGAGGCTTTAGAGATACTGGACACAGCTCATTAGAGAGCCCAACCCCAACACGGTGCATATGTGATTCATGTGACTCTTCATCTCCTGCAGTTAAACACACAGATCCTTTATGATTGATATATGTAAATCAGCTCCATTCTGATTGGATGCCTTGCACTTTGCCATATTTAAAAAGAAATCCTGGATGAAATGTTCCTTTGGCTTGTTAAATGGGTTAAACAGGTGGACTAAGCTGTAGCCTGAATGGATGGGGCTAAATTGCTGTTGGCTAAATGGGAGGGTTTAAAATGATGTAGGTAAAATGGGTTGGTCTAAGCTGCTGTAGGCTGAGTGGACATATATAAATGTTTGGGTTTATGTGACAAAACTGGTGTTGATGTGGTACAATACTACAGAAGCCCTCCAGGTCCTCTGTTCTAAACCAACTCCCACTTCAGCTCTCGTAGCTGCTCTAAAACACCCCTGAATCTGAATCATTCTGGACTGAATCAGTGGTTCCTCCAGCTGGACTGTGTGTGTGTAGTTACAGCAGTACTATGGAGTAGCTGAGGGGCCCTGTGGACCACTGACTTCCACATTCCATCTGCGCGTGTGTGTGTGCGTGCACACATATACAGACATACATACATATATAAATATCATATATACATAACAATGCCAGATGTCTGGGCATGGAGCTATAGAGGTTCCTACTGATGACCAGTGATAATCCATCCCATGCAGCTTGAATATTCTCACTCAGTTCCTGCTGATTTTGTGGGATAGGAATAGGTCTAGAAATGTGACTGGCCTGGATTAGTGGATGCAAGGAGCAGGACAGACAACAGACTGTGCCAAGCAGGTGGTCTCCAGGACAAGGGTTGTGGGCCACTGTTTGTGTGTATGTGCAGACGATGACATCATAATTGTACAAATGTCTTAATACCTGTCCATACAACACCTGGGCATAATAGCAGATGATTTTGGGGGTGGAGCTTATACACAGAGCACAGAGCACACAGTGAGCTTATCAAACCAGCTGCCAGCTTGTTTCTGTAGCAACAGGTAAAAAAAAACATTATCGCTGTGTGTGAATATGTTGAATCAATGATTTCGTATGTGCACCTGCTTTGTCCCTAATGAAAGAAACTCTCTCTCTCTCTCTCTCTCTCTCTCTCTGTCTCTCTGTCTCTTTCTCTCTGATGAATAAATAATGAATGAATTTTTATCACTTGCTGATTGGTCAGTTGTGCATGTTCTGCTGTCCTGCTCTCATGTCCATGCCAGATGGTATGTGTGTATGTGTTGCTATGGCACTGTATATTGAGACCAGTTTGTTTGCAGAGTTTTATTGGGGTGTGGGTTACAGTGGAGGAGTGTATAGGAGCAGTTTTGTATCAGTCTTATCAGCTTCCTTTAGAAAGGAAAAAGAAACGGTGTTTATTAATTGTGCAGGATGCCATGAAAAGAACAGCTCTCCAACTGTTAAACTCTGTGGTGGAAGGATCATGCTTTGAGCTTGTGTTGCAGCCAGTGTTAAAGGGAACATTACACTGGTAGAAGGAAGAATGGATCTAACTGAAGGTTCTGCCATGACTCTCACAACCCTTGACCTAAAAGTCATCTAACATCTGTGGAGAGGAGCAGCACGATGACCAAAGAACCTCACAGAACTTGGAAAATGGAGGAACATTCCCCAAACAACAACTAAAAGACTCTTAGATGTTAAATAAAAGTTTAAAAGCTGTAATACTCACTAATGAGTAACCATGCACACTTTACCTGTGCTCTTCTGTTTGTGCTGTTCTAAAATGGTAAAAGATAATAAATAAATAAATAAATACCCTTGAATATATTATTAGAATGTTTGGAGATCATGTCATTTTCCACTCTGTCAACTGTTCACAGTAACAGTTAACATTCTGAAATGCTACACTGTCATTGGCATCATCAGCTACTTGTATTCATTTTGACTTTTCATTAACAAGAAATATTAATACCAGGTTAAATTCTCATCTGTGTAGAAGCTGGACCAGAGCTAGAACTTCAATTTTACTCTGAAAACAAGGAGGAATCTGACTTCTGCCATAATGCGTATTCCTGCTAGTGACCATACGAGATTAATAATAGTGTGTTAACATTGTGTGGGAGGTTAATCTGACGTGAAGGACCTTCAGTCTATGCATATACATACCTGGATGCAGTGCGTAGGTGTGTATAATCAGTACTGCATTCATTACCATTACAGAGCAGCAGTTTAAGAAAGATACTGTTCAAAATTATTCAATACTCCTTTAAGAATATTGCTCTCAGAAAGTGGGGGAAGATTATATTACACAAAGGGATATTTATGTGTATATATGACCGTGTGGTGAGTACGGACAAATCCGGTATGTGTGTTTTTTTCTCTGGTTATATATTAAGTTTATTTCATTTAATATCCTATACAGGGGGTTTTAACTTGATGTAGTTATATTAATTTATTCTCAGAAACTGCACTGTATGCATTGTAAGTTAAACCAGCACCATTAAGTTGTTAAATAGAGATAGCTACCAAGAAATAATCTGTCTGAAGCTTATAACTAAACAAACAAGGTGAGAATCCTTTGAATACATGTGTATTTGTTTTTTTTTCGTAAGAGGATCTTGACTCCAATATGGCAAATGCACAGTGGTGGCACCTCAGATAGAGAACAACAAACAGTATGGCCTTTAGGTGTGTGTATCTATGCTTCAGTTCAGCTTATTAACTTTATTAACACAACCTCATTAATTGCCTACTATCTTATTGGCTTTAGCCGTTTTTAGTATTGTTGCTGTATAGAGAGTCTGGTTTCCATAGTGACTGCACACTCTTTGTTCTGGTAGATCACTGTGAAGCGTGACGGAGGTTACTGAATCTCCACTGAACATATGTGTGTGTGGGGTGAACACTTTTTTGCATATGTTTTGGTTGAACACACACACACACACACACACACACACCCACAGATGTAGCATTATTCATACTTTTCTCAGGCCATATAAAGCAACTTAGCCAAACCACCTAAACTGTACACACCCAAGCACATACACGCACACATACAGTGGAATGCAAAAGTTTGGGCACCCCTGGTCAAAATGACTGAACAGTTAAGCGAGTTGAAGATGAAATGATCTTCAAAAGGCATTAAGTTGAAGCTGACACATTTGTATTCTAAGCCAAAACATTTTTTTTATTATCATCTCTTACATTTTCAAAATGAAAAAAAGAAAAGTGCATCAAGCTAAATTTTGGGCACCCTGCATGCTTAGTACCTAATAGCAAGTATCACAGTTTGTGAAGGCTTTTTGTAGCCTTTATGTGCCCTTTTTTCTGAAAGTATACTGTTGCTCATTGCATTGTAGAGTTTGCAAGAGTTATATTTAAACTTTATTGTTCCACATGACTTTTTTCCAAAATGCATCAGCTTGTTTAGATGTTCTTTTGCAAATGTCTGATGCTGAATTTTGTGACCCAGAAGAGGTTTTCTTCCGATGAGTCTTCCATGAAGGCCATATTTGTGCAGGTGTTGCTGAAGAGTAG
>CM067506.1:8254134-8266634 GCA_034509495.1 Acestrorhynchus altus | reverse complement strand
GGAAGATGAGGGTGCATAAAATATCAAATGTAAACAAAGCTCTCAATTTCATCGCCAGCAAAGGAGTCAAACTGGTGTCAATTGGAGCAGAGGGTAGGACCTCCACCACGCACACCAGACACACACACTGCAGCTTTATAACACTCTAGTGTTGTTTTCTCCTTTAGTTCCACTGGAGTTGCTCTTGTTATTACATCTGTCTGTCTGTCTGTCTGTCATCATTGGTTGTAGTGATATATTTTACTATTTTACTGGTACAAAATGAACAATAATCTTTTCATGTTTTTATTCCACACTTTTACCACAGTCGCTTTCATATTGCACGTGCACACACACACACCCACACACACACAGGCACACGCACACGCACACACACACACACACACACACACACACTGTGCATGATGGTGACCTATATTCTATACAGTGGGGGATCAATTATCAGCCAATTACAATAAACAGTACTGTGTCTGTGTCTGTCTGCATCTGTGTGTGTGTGTGTGTGTGTGTGTGTGTGTGTGTGTGTGTGTGTGTGTGTGTGTGTGTAACTAAAGAGGTTAACTTTTGCCTGAGGAGCCCAGGCATCTGACCTGCATCACAGTGTATGTTCACACAGTTTTAGGACAAACTATGTAATACATATATAATTATTTTATAATTATATACAGATACATACACTGTTGAAATGTATTTGGACATTCAGTGCCTGGTGAGTTGAGAGTACAGCTAGTCGTCAGCTCAATTCTGGTTGGGCATTACACATCTCTAGCCCACACCTGGCATTAGTCATAGTGCCAAACATGGTTAATGTTTATCTAGACAAGCTGTGGATGTGCATTTGCACAGCTGTGTCAGCAATGTGAGCAACTTAAAGTAGCTGAATGTATACATTAGAAGCAGGGTCCACAAACATTTAGACATATAATAGATATGGTTCTTATTATTGTTGTTATTATTATTATTATTATTATTGTTGTTGTTGATTTTTGACAATAAAGAATTTAATCCAAATCTGAATTCCTGACAGATTAGCCTGTTGGAATCCCCAACTGCAGCGTGTGTGTGTTTGTTTGTGTGTGGGTGTGTGTGGGTGTGTGTGTGTGTGTGTGTGTGTGTGTGTGTGTGTGTGTGTGTGTGTGGTGATGGTATTTGGTGATCATACTTGTTTAGAAGTTTAAAATCTTTAGTTTAAGCTTGCTTTCACTGTATTTCCAACTTCACTTCAGCGCACTTCACATTTGTGTATTTCGAGGTATGACCTGTTTTATTTATATGTTGGTGTTGCTTTTAGACTAAGATAATTCAGCAAGTTTGGATTAATGAACATATGTCCTGTATCCAGGTCTCAAATACGGGGTCATCTCAGGGTTGTGTCCTGTCCTGCTTGCTCAGAGGGCAGCTATGTATCAAACTTCTCAGATGATACTGCCTTGTGTCTCTTCTTCAGTGTTCAGAGCCAGAGATCCTTCAGTTTTGTGCTATGTTAGGCAATTTGCCAGAGTGTCACAGAGTCACTCAGAATGATTTTTAAGGAATTTCGAAGCCCAATGTATCTAATCTTAAACAATCGATCAATCATATTTAATTTTACATTTTTCTTTCTAATGCTTGACTAACCAACAAATTAGCTAAAAAGACACATACCTCATATACCTGGGGGTGCTGTGGTGATAGATGAAGTTGGATGTTGTGTCATTACTAGACGTGTTTGATTTGTGTTTGGATAGATTTGCCAGATTTGTGTTCATTGCAACAGAAATCACCAAATATGCTTTAAACCTGCTCAATACCTAGAAAATATAATATAATGTTTATAAATTCAAGTCAGTTTCAAGTCATCTGTTCTAAATTTAAATCAGGTTTCAAGTCAGAAACACTATCTGAAAACCTATCCCCGATTGAATATGCGTGGGATGCTGTTTGACATGCTGTGAGTGAGAATATTAAAGCTGCATGGGATGGATTATCACAGGACACCATTAGGGCTGGAACCTCTACAACTCCATGCAGAGACGTCTGGCATTAAGAAGTGTTATGTGATTTTTTTCTTTTTTCTATGGCATTATTCCCGATGCCATACTTAGAGACACTACTCCTGTATGTGTTGCTCAATAAATATTTCTCATATTAGTTGACATTTCTTGCTGAGTAGAACTATTTTTTGACTGTGAGTGTATTTACTGGTTTAATTGGCTGCCTAGGAAGGAAAAAGAATGGCCCTAAGTTGTACTGTAAAAATCTGTTCAATGAGAATTAAGTTCAACAGAGATCTTTGCCTGTGGGAGAATCATTTGTCCAATCATATTCTGTCTAACAAACTCCCTTGGATTCGCAGTCATTTCAGGGGTTATAATGTGCTTAGGACAACAGTTCAGTGTGTTTTTATTACTTTTTCTATTAAGCTAATAAATGCTGATAGCCTGATGATGTGGTCATTTGTGCTTTAATCAGTTTTTAAAAACGCTGCATTGTTTGTTCTTGTCAGAGATTGTTGATGGAAATGCTAAGATGACACTGAGACCAGTCTGGACCATCATCCTCCAGCACTTTGCCATCAGGACATTTACGATTGGAAGGTAGACATTTCTCTCTCTTTCTCTCACTTAACTCCATATGTTCTGAGTGAACTGTTCAGCTATTTGAATTTAGTTTAGTTATCTCTGGATTCAGTTTTAGAACAGTTGGAGTGTGTACACACTGTTGTGTTTGCTGTTCTTGTAGAAACCTCGGCTAAAGAGGGGCTCTTGTTGTGGTGCCAGAGGAAAACTGCACCTTACAAGAACGTCAACATCCAGAACTTCCACATCAGGTGAGCATTAGTCATACACTGTGTGTTTGTGTGTGTGTGTGTCTGTCTGTCTGTCTGTCTGTTTTCTGCTCACCTGTGTGTGGTAGCATCTTTTATAGCAGTCTCTTTTTCTCCAAGTCATAGTGATGTGATGTAATAAGTGTGTGTGTGTGTGTGTGTGTGTGTGTGTGTGTGTGTGTGTGTGTGTGTGTGTGTAATGTTGATGGTGAACCTTAGTAAGGGAACCTGTGTGTGAACAGATGAAAGCAGAGATGACAGAGGACTTTGATGTGAGCTGAGGGGACTCTAAAAAAGAGCATTTCTGACATCTCTCTGTCTCTCTTGCTTGCTCGCTCTTGCTCTGTCTCAGCTGGAAGGATGGGTTGGGGTTCTGTGCACTCATCCACAGGCATCGTCCAGAACTCATTGATTATGGAAAACTGCGCAAGGTCAGCCAGAAAAGCAGCACCACACATACACAAATTTTTCAGCTCAATATGTTTTTGTTTAAGATCTTACATTGTGACATCAAAGAGTCTGTTTGAATTTTTCCCTACAGGATGACCCCATGACTAACCTCAACACAGCGTTTGATGTGGCAGAGAAATATCTGGACATTCCCAAGATGCTGGACGCAGAGGGTAAGACCAGTGAGGAAAAAGTAGTTAAAGGAGTCAAAAGAGGTCAGAGCTGGTCAGAGAAGAGAGTTGGCAGGAGTTTACATCAGTAGGAGATGAATCAAAAGCTATTTCAAAGGAATTTAATGGTTTTGATTTTATTTCAAATAGAATCACTGAAACAAGTGATTCAGTTGATAAATTTGATTGAGGGAAGAGGTAATGAGATATGAGACAATGATGCCAATCGTATATTCACCAAGGAAGACGCAGTTAAATATATAAAGGTATGGGAGTTGATTCAGTGGAGAAGAATCAGTTTGACCCAAAGTGAGTGCAGATCTGAAGAGTTGGGTCACATGAGTTGAGGTAGTCTGTTCAGGGTAGTCCCTGTGTTAAGTTAAGAGACAGCTCTGTGTGGCTTTCAGAGAGTGCCCTCAAAGCAGATGATTCAGAGTAAATGAGTCAAAAGTTGAACCAGTGGGCACAGTAAAAATCCACAGAGAGCAGGTGAATCAAGGAAATAGATTTAAGGGAGTTGAATGAGATGAGCAAAAGAGATTTATTAATCAAATAGCAAATTAATCAAATAGAATCCACTTGAAACAAATGAACCAGAGCAAATGATCAAATGAGTCAAGTCAGTTGAGTCAAAAGAGGTGGGCCAGTGGGGCCAGTAAATAATCTACTGAAAGCAATGGTGTCAGTCATCAATGATGTTGATTTAAAGGAGTCAAAAGTCAGCCTGGAGCAATAATTCAATGATTATCGTAAGTTGAATGGGTGAGGTCAGTAGTTGTCAGTGTTGAGATGCAGAAAGGAGAATGACGGTACCAGTTTTCTTTTCTCCTCCTCTTTTAAACTAGGCTAGCTCAGGCATATTTATAGAGGTATGAGTCACTCAGGTATATGTGTGTGTGTGTGTGTGTGTGTGTGTGTGTGTGTGTGTGTTTGTGAGAGAGAGAGACAGACAGACTGTATAAAGTTGTATATCTGGGTTGATGATAGAATGCGTTATTCTTGCTTTTGATGTCCAAAAGTGTGTCTCATCATTCTTTATTTCAGCAAGGCCTGTTACAGGTAGCGCACTCTCTCTCGCTGAGCTCAGGGAGTGGTGCACATTCAAGTAAAGGACCTAAAAGGTGTCCGGGCAAACCTCCTGTCACTCACTTGCTCACTCACTCACTCACTCACTCTCTCTCTCTCTCTCTCTCTCTCTCTCTCTCTCTCTCTCTCTCACTTTCTCTCAACCTCAGTCCCTAGTTTAATTACAAATCATTTTGCCCCCCTCTCTCTCTCCACAGATATAGTCGGTACGGCACGCCCGGATGAGAAGGCCATCATGACCTACGTCTCTAGTTTCTATCACGCCTTCTCAGGGGCGCAGAAGGTATCCCAGGATGCATCACTCATTTACCTCCCTCACTCCCACCCCACACCCTACAGTGCACCCCTGTACACTCTTTCTCTGCCCGACACGCACCTTTGCTGCTGTTGTTTCCTGTTACCATGGTTACGGCACATTGTCGTTTCTGTGGTCACTCTTTATCTCTCCACAGCGTGAAGCTTAAGCTCCTCCCACCGATGCATGGGTCACCCAGCCTGCTGACCAATGGGGAAGCATTTACGGGCATCAGTGTGTCTCCTGTTCAGTGAATCAAAGCAACAGCTAGATATTCCCTAATGTGCAGAAGTAATTCATCTAATGTAGAAGATCAGCCAAGACATGCTGAGTGTCTGAAGCATGTTTACATTCACACTGGAGCTACAAGGCTAATGTAGCACGAGTATAACATACCTACTGAGAGGCTAACAGGAGTCTAATGTTGAGAACAAGGGGCCATTCTAACTGACAAGAGTCAGAGAGAGGAAAGGATGAGTTTATTGGAGAAAACTGTCCAGTTGAAAGGAGGCACTAATACCCTGTTCAGCTGTCTCCAGCCTGGATACAAGATGCAGTGTGGTTGGGAATGGAGGCATATGGGTTCCACTCCTGCACACTTATAGGTTGTCAAAGCAGGCAGGCCAAGGAAGTGTCTCAGTCTACAGCAGCAGAGACATTTCTGGGAAGCCCTGGGAAACCTCATAACTAGGGGTGACAATGTTGTGTGTTGTGTGGTTCCTCACATCATCACACCTACAGTCGGGACAGTGTTGCTCCACATTAAAGGCAGGATTAAAGTGCTCATCGTGAGACCTTCATACTCAAACCCATCCCTCGTCAGATTTCAAACAGAACCTGGATTTGTCACTGAAGATGATATGATTTCAATCTGAAGCAGATCAGGTTTCTTGTTTCACAACTCCACTGCAGTTGAATGCAACAGTAGCTGACTGTCATGGGCAGGACATGTAATGGATGCTGTCACACAAAATGTTCTTTTTTGTTGAAATGACCATCCTTTTTCTCTCAGTTCAGTTCAGTGCCCCCTCTCAAAGCCTGTCAACTGGGCAAAATGTCTTTCTGTGTGTTGTAGAGGCATATCTAGCAGTCAGTGATCTCTCCTCAAGAGGTACACTACCAAAGTAGCCTTTGGGTAGTGTAGACAAATCTGTGTGCCTTTTTCCAGGCAGTGGCAATTTATGCCCTCTTGTGCCAAGACCCAGTGTGTAATCAGACCATACCTGAATTCATTTACATATCTGCCTGAGACAGAACTGCAACAATTTTGTCTGGGTGCATTATTATCATTTTGTGTGTTTCATTGCGTTTCAGCCACATGTGAGTCAGTATAGTATTTTTAAGTGCTACTAGTTTTAAAAGTTCACCAGTGAGTCTTTCAGAGCGAAGACGACATTTTATTTGGAGCTGTACATGAGGTATCTGTGCTACTGACTAATTACATCCACTTCCATTACATATTAGGTACACAACAAAAGTTTAGGACACCCCCAGTGATTTCAGTACTGTTGGCTCTGGCTTTTTTTTTTTTACTGTAGCACCACCTCTTAGTCTTGCAGCTCCAAGTCTGCTCTTCACGGCTCAAACTGAGAAGTGGTTCAGTGTTGAGCTGTGCTACAAGGTGTGGTTGTGTGCGTCATGCAAGCTTTTCACTCTCAGAAGCTCAGTTTTCTGATGCTGTTGTGGATTTGATTGTGTCTGAGCCTCTTCCTTTACCAGACCTCTTTAGTTTTCACGAGCCGTTTGAGGGTGTAGGAGACTGTACTCACAGATTTGCAGTCAGTTTCTGTATTAATTGTTGTTTTCTTGTCCTTGTGAGAGCAACCTGAACTTGCAGTGTTGTCTAAATAGTGTAGAGAGGGCTGTTGTAACACAGAAAATTGATTTGTTTGTATAAAAAGGAATCAAAGATGTTCTAAAATGTTTGACTGAAAGTGCACATTAGCCTTGTGTCTGCAGTGCTAAACTAAAGAAAGAAGCTTCATAAAATGTGACCTGACTGATTAACTAGACCTCATCAGATTCATGTTTTTTCTGATCTAAATCCTATTATTTTATAAGATAATGTTGGTAGAGATGCTTCTTTTGATGTGCAGCAGATACTGCATAAACACTCCACTGCAGTAGAGGTGTGTGAGTGTGGGTTTACCAGGCAGTTCTCTGAGCTGTAAGAGGAGAAACCTGCTGAATTTAAACAGCAGTAATTACACAGCACTCAGTCAGCATCTACCAGTGTCCTCATACCACCCATCCTTCTACCGTCTCCATCCCTCTCTCTCCTCTTCCTTTCTTTGACTCTCATTTCCTCTCATTTCCTTTCCTCTTCTCTGCACTTATCAATATGAAGATTCCTTAGTCTGTTGCTGTTTGATGGTCTGAGCAGGAACACACTTGTGCCCATCCTGGTTTCCGTGGTGATTGCTCCTTTGCTTTCTTCTGTATCTCTGCGCTCTTTTCCTCTGAGTGTTTGTTTTTCTCTCTCCCTCTTTCTCTCTGCTCCCTCTGTTTTTCCTGGGCAGATATCGTTAGTACGTTGCGTCCCGATGAGAAGGCCATCATGACCTATGTGTCGTGTTACTACCACGCTTTCTCAGGCAAGCAGAAGGTGAGACCAGACGCTCTTCGCACTGTTCATCTAAACCTGCCTACTGGGTGCTCACACAGTACCTGTCCGAACTTTGTACCTTATCCAGGTGCTGTTGGAGTGCACAAATATTAATGCCAGCAAATATATCACAACATTAACAAGTAGTCCACCTTAATTGCACCCCAGGCAATTCCATTTTAAATGGTGCAGCAGTTACATATTTTGGTACCTAAGGTCATTTCACATAAAATGGTGCAGCAGTTACATTTTAGTCCTGAGGCCATAAATGCTACAGTGGTAACATTCTTTGTCTGAGGCCATTCCACCTTACATGATGCAGCAGTTATATTCTGGTGCCCCAGGCTAGGTTGACGCCAGGGTTTGATGTTCACTCTAAAGTTGGAGAACAGTAGCCATTCACTGTTCCCGACAGAGTTCATTCAGTGGCTCAGACTGACTCAGAATCAGTTCATTCTTCTGCACTGACAGACCAGTTCATTTAGAGTTTCCTGTAGGCCATGTGTGTGTGTGTGTGTGTGTGTGTGTGTGTGTGTGTGTGTGTAGTACAGGATCAGACAGAGATGACTCTTGTGCTGAATCATCATCCATCTGGCTTCCCTCAAGCTGTGTGTGTGTGTGTGTGTGTGTGTGTGTGTGTGTGTGTGTGTGTGTGTGTGAATGAGTGAGTGAGTGAGTCATACCCCTGATAAACATTCCCAGCATGCTCGGAGTGTGCTCATGGAAGCTGTTAGATCCTGTCTGCCCTTATAAGGACCTGTTAGTGTGTCGCTAAGCGCAGGGAGTGCTGCACGTTTGAGTATTGGACCTAAAAGGTGTCCAAGCAAACCTGTCCTCTCTCTCTCTCTCTCTCTCTCTCTCTCTCTCTTTCTCTGAGATTAGACAGAGGTCAAGAGGTCAGGTGCTGTGTCTTGTCTGTGCATGTTGGTGTTTGGCCAAGTGTGATCACACTTTCCCCTCCCTATGTGTGTGTGTGTGTGTGTGTGTGTGTGTGTGTGTGTGTGTGTGTGTGTGTGTGTGTGTGTGTGTGTGTGTGTGTGTTACTATTGCATGCACTATTTCTTCCAAGCCAAGCACAAAGTTCAGTTTCATACCTGAATCCTCGCTTCACTCCACATTTGTGTGTAAATTTTGTGCACCCTTGTTCAAATGTATTTTTGGGAACTTTGCGCAAAAGTCAGATTTTTGCAGACTTTTCTTTAATCCCAGATGAATTCAACCAGCAAGAAATGTTTGGTGTCCAAACTTTACTTCTCTAGTTTAGAACTAATGTCACAAGGCTAACAAACACTTTGTGCTGTTGCGCTGTTTGGAAAGGATTATTTTTACATTGGGAGATGGAGTAAAGTAATTTTGCCACAGTACATCTGTAAAATTTAGGACTGATTCAAACAGGATAAGCAGGGGAGTGGCTACTTGATTTACACACTGCTATCACGTCCATAAAACTCTGAGAGAACATGTTCGATTTTTCTCTTTCTCAGACTCATGAATTGATATTCAGGGCACTCAGTAATGTTGCTCATGTTTTGTTGGACTGATTGGGAAAAATGAATCCTAATGAATCTTTTATTCTCTAATATGAAGCATAATAAGGGCTGGTTTCTTTAATCTGTCTGTTCCGACATGTGATATTATGTTCACAGATGTGCTTATTAAACATTACATACACAGTGATACACTCCATAGTGTTTACTGAGCGTACCACTGAGCTGTTAAATGCGGTTATGTTGGTATGTCCCTCATGCACGGCAGTCTGTAAAAATGACTGACATGACCCCACATCCCCATGTACAATTAAACCTACCCTAATAGGGATTAACACACTGACATTCTTTGGTCCCAGGTCATGGTGCGTTGCCATCAGCAGCTAGAACCTGAGTTGGCCACGGTGGTTAGATGGTGCTCTTTCCTCCATAGCTCTCATTGTGATGTAGGCATCTTTTGTCTGGGGATCTAGGGATCTGGCGCTTTCCTCTGAGTGTGTTGGCTACCCAATGATGCTGCTTTGTTGGCAGCTTGAAAAGAGACAGTGGGTGTCATCTCGTGTATAGGAGGAAATGCACTTGTCCTCATCCTTTTAGTGGTGGGAGCATCACACGAGGGAGTCCTAAAGTGGGTGGGTAAATTGGGAACATGACTAATGAAGTGTAAACAAAACAGTAAATCATTTACATGCTGAGGTTTTGTTTATGTTTACAGTATTCAGTTAGTCACACTGCACCCATCACCACATCCACAGGCCTGTGCCACTTTAAAAGTGGTCTGAGCAGGTTGAGGAAAGTGTATAAGCACATATTTATCAAAATGTTTTAGGTGACATTTGAATTGTAATGTTTGTTAACAATGTTATCCACGTTGTCCCAGTTCAAAAATAAAAAGGTGACGTTTATACACCGAACATTCCAACACCGAACATGTCTTTCTTGGTTGAATACAACCCTTTCTTGGAACAACTCTTTGAAATTTTACATTTTTCTCATTGTTTTAGACAAAAAAAGTTAATTCACAAAAAATCATGAAATTTAAAAGGTGCTATAAATTGTGTATGCACTACCTTTATTTCACCACTTGTTTTAGTAACAGTACTATCCAATATAAAGTTCTAATAACATTAATATCCAGTTTTAATAAATGTACTATTTAGTATGAAGCTCTAATAACATAAATATCTTAAATGAAGTTTTTATAACAGTGATATCCATTTCGAAGCTCTAATAACAGTGATACCTAATATAATGTAATGTTATTGTAATAACATTAATATCCAGTATAAAGCTGTAGTAACAGTGAAACAGTGATGTTGTAATATCAGTAATATCCAGTATGAAACTCTAGTATCAGTAATATCTTGTATGAAGCTCTAGTGACAGTAGTATCCAGTATGAATTTGAAGTGACACTAATATCCAGTATGAAGTTGTAGTAGGGTATGGGCTACTGTTACTGTTTGATTATTTCATGTATCTCATTAACGAATTCCAAAAGTTATAGAAATCAGAGGGTCCTCCTTTCTTTTTCTTTCATCTTACTAACCACATCGTCGTGAGATTGCTGTGGTTGTCGTGGCAACGGTTGCTGTTGCTGGGATTCACTTTGTGTCCTCACTCCCTCCAGGCGGAGACTGCAGCCAATCGGATCTGCAAGGTGCTGGCCGTCAACCAGGAGAATGAGCAGTTAATGGAAGACTATGAGAAACTGGCCAGTGATGTGAGCATTCCTCCTCCTTTCCTACTCATTCCTCCATCCCCTCAGCCCTCACTGTTCCTCCCTCCAAACCTCCCCCTGCTCACACGGTGAACTCACCACTTTTACACACACAAAACAGTCAAACACTATTCACTCATGTGTATCAAAAATTATAGTTAATTTTTTTAAATTGGTTTCTGAGTCAAAGATGAATGACAATTTTTTTCCCTTCTCTCTTTCTCTTTCATCCATCTTTTTGTGACTCCATATATCCATTTTTCCTTCCATCTACCCATGCATTCATCCTTCTTTGTCTGTTTATTCTTTCATCCATCTATCTACCCATCCATTTATCTATCTGCCAATCTATCATCCATTCAACTGTCGACCCATTCATTCACCCATCAATCCATTGATCTAACTGTCCATCCATTTATCCGTTCACCCATCCAACGATCATCATCCACCTGTTTATCCATTCATCCATCCATCCATCCATCTGTGATCCATGTATCTGTTTGTACATCTGTCATCTATCCATGTATCCCCCTCCCTCTCTCTCCTGTTTCTAGTTGTTGGAGTGGATAAGGAGAACCATCCCATGGTTGGAAAACCGTGTACCTGAGAATACCATGCAGGCAATGCAGCAGAAGCTGGAGGATTTCCGGGATTACCGCCGACAGCACAAACCTCCCAAAGTTCAGGAAAAGTGCCAGCTGGAGATAAACTTTAACACACTTCAGACCAAACTGCGCCTCAGCAATCGACCCGCCTTCATGCCCTCAGAGGGCAAGATGGTGTCGGTGAGAGCATGCACACACACACACACACAATCAAACACCTTCTCTGTCTTTTTAGATCTTTACATACTAGCAGTGTTCCAAAATCTGAGCTGCAGTGGAGGAAACTGTCATTTCTCTGCCATTAATATCTGAGAAATTGAACAATGCTTTTTGTGTTTCCTCTGAGACCTTCAGTGACCCACTTCAAACAGAGTGTATGTTGTATAGATCAGAGGTTTTCATTTTGCAGTTTGGGTATGAGGTGTTGCAAGGGGGTCTGGAAAAGAGTCCATATAAACTTTGATATGAGACAAATGAAATAAGCAGTTGTTGCTATATTGTTGCCAGATGGTTGTGTGATATTTGTGTGCAGGACATCTCTAATGCCTGGGGGTCCCTGGAGGGAGCAGAAAAAGGCTATGAGGAATGGCTGCTGAACGAAATCCGCAGACTAGAGAGACTCGATCACCTGGCTGAGAAATTCCGGCAGAAAGCAGCTATTCATGAGGCCTGGACCGAGGGTAAACACACACACAAACACACCCTCTCTCACTTTCTCTCTTTCCCAAGTGAAAATTATAGCTGTTGCCTTTGTCCCCATCTGTAGGTAAGGAGGTGATGCTGACACAGAAGGATTATGAGACAGCATCTCTGTCAGAAATTAAAGCTCTGCTGAAGAAACACGAAGCCTTTGAGAGTGACCTTGCCGCCCACCAAGACCGGGTGGAGCAAATCGCTGCCATTGCACAAGAGCTGAAGTGTGTTTACACCCCCATCTTTAGCCTTCTCTCAACTCACACCACAAATAACATTGGACTTTACTATACCTTAACCTTAAACATTGCTGCATAAATAATCTCAACGTTTACAATCTGAATACTCTCAAATACAGTGCTCCCATGATAAATTTGAATTTGTCTGAAAGTTTAAGTCCTCTGAAACTGCATAGCCTAAATTTTCTAAAATCTAGGTTATTCACAACGTTCACTCTTTAGTAACTCTCAAAGTTGAACAGTTTTGATCTTTACACGTCGAGTACATACAATTATATGAAAAGCCAAATGATCTTACACATGATTTTACAACCTAAATTATGTAAAACCTTACACCTTAGATAC
>CM067506.1:8244134-8251634 GCA_034509495.1 Acestrorhynchus altus | reverse complement strand
TCTATCCCTATACAACTCTCTTTCTGGCTATCAATCTGTATGTTCAGTCCATTTCATTTTTTTATCAACACCTAGCAACCACTTGCAACACACCTGGAACCATGCAATAAACAGCTGTGGTAAAAGCAATGGCTTAGCAACCAACCTTTCCATAGGAACCACCTAGCAACACCTTAACAGCCAATCCATTTACACCTAGAACACCTTAGCAGCCATCCCATTACCAAAACATCTGCCTAACAACACCTTAGCAACCAACCCATTTTCAAGGTTACAAACAAACAGCACCTTATCAACTCTCAGACAAACCTTAGCAACCAATATCTATACCACAGCAGCACTTTAACAACAGCCTAGCACCTTAGCAACAACCTGGGAACACCTGAGCAACCAATGCTTAGCATCCAACAATTATACCATAGTAATGAACATCTGTATCACAGCAACACTACTCAGCTTCAATCACAGTTTCTTTAGGTTATGCACTTTCCTCTTTTATCTTTTTAATCTGTAAGTTTTTCTTTTTTTCCACTTATTTATATATATATATATATATATATATATATATATATATATATGTTTTAACCATTCTTATTTATTTGTTTATTTTATTTTATTTCTGTGAAGCTGCTCTGTGACAACTTCAGTTGTGAAGAGCACTATAAAAATAAATTTTGATTTGATTTGATTTGAGATATATATATATATATATATATATATATACTTTGCGAGGCCTTCTGTTTTTGTCAGGAAATGCATATCTAGTTATTAACTCCTAATTTTATGAACTAAATCATTTAGCATGTGTTCTAAAACTGGTCAATCATCAAACCTTTTTGCCTCTGCACCACTGTTAATTCTCTATCTCAGAGGAGGATGGGTTCCCCTTTTGAGCCTTGGTTCCTCTGAAGATTTCTTCCTCCCAGCCTTAGGGAGTTTTTCCTTGCCACTCTCGGCCGCTGGCTTGCTCAATTGAAGCTTGGACCCGGATTTCTGTACAGCTGCTTTGTGACAACACCTTTGTAAAAATCCTTATACAAATAAACTTTGATTGTTAATTCATAGGTATTAATTGGATCTGGTTGGATCTTTATTGGCTCATACTGAACATCAGGGTACTCAGATCAGGTCAGCATTGACTGCTATTGAAGGTTCAGCTGACCAGATCTGATCACTGTTGGTCAATACTGAAGATTGAGGCACTGAGATTGGATCAATATTGGCTCATACTGATGATTACGGTACTCAGATATGGTCAGTTTTGACTGACACTGAATATTAAGGTGTTCACATTGGACCTGTATTGACTCATGTTGAAGAACAAAGTACTCAGATTGGATCATTATTAGCTCATGCTGAAGAATAAGGTACTCAGATTGGATTAGTATTGGCTGATACTGAACATTAAGGTATTCAAATCAGCAACCAAAGAAATTGGATCAGGATCTAAATGTGTGTGTGTGTGTGTGTGTGTGTGTGTGTGCGTGTAGGTGAGGCAGCTGGTTCCTCAGAGAGATCAGGCTCTAATAGAGGAACATGCACGACAGCAGAACAACGAGCGTCTTCGCCGACAGTTTGCTAATCAGGCTAATGTTATTGGACCGTGGATCCAGACCAAGATGGAGGTCAGAAACCAGCTATTTCTCAACTCTCTCTCTCTTTCAGCTTTCTCAGTGGTTCTAAATGTGGCTAAACCTATTTGGATGCCCCTTCTGATTTAAGTTAACTTTAACCACTCCCACATCTAACCGGTATGTAAAATGAAGCAATTAGTTGTCCCCATAGATTCACTGGGTGTAGAGTGCCATCTTTGCAACAAGGGTTAAAATAGTGACACTTTGCTCTGCTAGTCAACTGTAAGTGCTAATGTTGTAATGGAAGCATCTGGGAGCAAAAAGAGCACGTGGGAGCCCACAGATTGGAATGTGATGTAAGGGGTGATGACTAGGTGTCGTCATACGTGTAGTGTAAGTCTTATGTAGCACCCATTAATAAAGTTATTGTGCTAAAGTTGTTGCATAAGAAAATCTAACTCTGTGTGCGTGTGTGTGTAGGAGATTGGCCGTATCTCCATTGAAATGCATGGCACTCTGGAGGATCAGCTGACACACCTGCGGCAGTACGAGAAGAGCATTGTTAACTACAAACCAAAAATAGACCAGCTGGAAGGAGACCACCAGCAGATCCAGGAGGCACTTATATTCGACAATAAACACACCAACTATACCATGGAGGTGCAAACACACATACACACAAAATACACACATGCAAAGTAGACCCTGGAGATTCTATAACAGGATCAGTGTTTGTGCTGTCTAGGTAATGTCATTGCATATGAAATTATAACCACTCACTGTTCATTTTTATCAGCTTCACTTACCACACAGGAGCACTTTGTAGTTTTATAATTAGACTGCTGTCCATTTGTTTCTTACCTTGTTACCCTTTTTCCACCCTTCAATATTTAGCACCACCACAGTGCAGGAATTATGTGTGTGGTGGGTCATTCTCAGCACTGCAGTGACTCACCACTACCATGTCAGTGACATTGCAGTGCTAAGAATTACCCACCACCCAAATAATACCTGCTCTGTGGTGGTCCTGCGAGAAAACAAATCAGCTTCAGACAGTCATTGTGTTATGATGTGATCTCTTGGTTAACAAAATGCTGCTGCACAATATATAATATATGTGCCATAACCCCTGTTATCTAGAAAGATGCTTTTCAAGAGTAACAAATTAACTTCAACACATTGTGTCAGATTGATGTACAAAAGTGTAGTCCAAGTACACACACCTTTATTTTTGCACTTTAACAATTTTCACTCTTGTTTTCAGCATATTCGTGTGGGCTGGGAGCAGCTCCTGACTACCATTGCCCGAACCATCAATGAAATCGAGAACCAAATCCTCACCCGAGACGCCAAGGGCATCAGCCAAGAGCAGCTCAGCGAGTTCAGAGCTTCTTTTAACCACTTTGACCGGGTCAGTCACACACACACACACACACACACACACACACACACGCACACACACACACACACACACACACACACACACACACGCATTGCACTGTTTGTCAGTTCTCAACTACAGTGTGAGTGAGAGTGTGTGTTGTATGATACAGTATAATGGATGTTGTTTTGTGATCTCAGGCAGCGGTGCTCAGAACAGCTGGGTAAGGCTGGAAAAGTACACACACTAACCCGAATCACATTTCTCCGCATTATACAAGCGTGTGCACGTCTAATGTTTACAGAGTTGTCGCTTTGCTGTATGTTTTGTTTAAATTTTGATATCATCATTATATTAATATATATATATATATATGGAGCATGGGACTGCACAACACATTTACTTTGATGCATTATTTTATTTTAAAAGTAGTTGAGTGTAGTATCATTTGTACACAGTGTACAAACACCTTAATTTCAGTACAGTTCTAAACTGTTTAAAGCAGACCAGCTTTCCCACATAAACACATGAAAATATCTTTGTCCAAACTATTGTGATCAGTGAGAAGAAGCGGCTGTGTCAAACACTGTCCATTTATTTTACACCACAAAGTAAATGAGCCATCAAACCCAACTCGACCCATTTCATAACCATAATATGTACAGTACACATCTGACCCACCTGATGTCCAGAACATCAGCTGCTGTCAATGTACTGTATATTATGGGGTGTGGTCTCACTGTTATTACTAAGTGAATGACCGCCAGCATGTTTGGAAGCTGTACTTTAGCCTGGTTAAAGTTCAGCCTCACTGTGAGATTTTGGTCTGCTTCAAAATGATGCTCCATTACATCACTAAGAGGAGATTCAAATAATGTAGGAGGGAATTCTGGGACACACAATTCAATCAAACACTTTCCATGAAAAACAGGTAAACAGTTTTCAGGGGAAATCTGGAGAAGTGAATTGGTGTGAAAATTGGTAGATGGTGTTGCTTTGGGAACACAAGAAGATGTACAAGAAGAAATACATTCAGTTTGAAATGGTACAACTACAGAAAATCTCCAATCTCCATTACCATATGGTAGGGTTTTGCCATGTTCTCACTAACTATACCCTTACACAATGAATTGCATTCTGTATGCACAGGTACTTTTTCTGTTTATTGTCAGAAAGGACCAACATATTCAGATCTTAAATAAACCTCTTCTACTTACAGACAATGATTTGGGATGGATTGAAAGTTTATAATTTGCACTTTCATACAGGTTCTCCACCAATTTCAGTGAAACTTATACGAAGAAATAATGCATGCCAAATGTCAGCACAGTTGTGTCCTACCTGATAATAACTGTGACGTGTAAGGGTTAATATTTATTCTAACTGAAAGTTAATTGTGCATTAACTCATGCTGTGTGAATAATGCTGCTGTGGCACATACAATCAAACTATGTGTACAAATAGAGATGCCTGAGTGAAACCTCAGTGATTGCAGAGACTCAACACATGCACACACAGATGGTTTAAAGTATGCTGTTTACAGCATCTTGAGTCACTGTGACAGAAAGTCCTTATTGAGGCAGACTGCAGGCTGATAGGGCACGTTAATGTAAACATCCTTTATTACACATAAACACACACATAAGACTCCACTGCGTACAGCACACTTTCTTCAGTTATCTGTGGTCCTGTTGAGCCATGCTTTGCAATTTTAACATCATTCCATTTTGTAATTTTATTTATTGCAGGGAAGTAACTGGATGTCACTTTGTGTGTTTACATGCAGATGGTAATCTGATAACTGAGAAAAATAAGATTTTCTTCAATAATCATTTCAACATCTTTACAAATACTTGACTACTTTGATTCTGAGAACCTCTCTACACAATGCCCTTAAATCAAGTTAAAAAAATTCATTTTTGAACAAATATCCCAAAGGACTTTTACGCTAGGAAAAGTTAAAATATTGTTAAAGCCTAAAGTGGTGAAAAGGGTCTTTTTCCCCTCACAATTTCCCTCAGGATTATTGACATTTTTGCAGCTGTATTAAAAATATATCATGTAAATAAGTATTTACAGCCTTTGCTGTACAGCCTTTACAGCCTTTACTATGACACTCAAAACAACTGGGATAAATCCTGTTGATTGGACATGTTTTGGAAAAGCACACACCTGTTTATACAAGGTCCCATAGTAGGCAGTGCAAGTCAGAGCACAAACTAAGCCATGAAGTCTAACGAATTGTCTGTAGACCTCTGATACAGGATTGTATCGAGACCCAGAACTGGGGATGAGTAAAAATATCTGCTGCATTGAAGGTCCCATTGAGCACAGTGGCTTACTCAGGGAGTTGACCAGGAACACTCTGACAGAGCTTCAGCATTGCTCTGTGTAGAGAGGAGAACCTTCCAGAAGGACAACCATTTGTGCAGCACTTCACCAAACAGGCCTGTATGGTTGAGTGGCCAGAAGCCTCTCCTCAATTAAAGGCATATTACAGCCCCTCTGGTGTTTGCCAAAAGGCACTTAAAGAGCTCTCAGGTCATGAGAAACAAAAAGATTAAACTTTTCGGACTGAATGCCAAGCATCATGTTTGGAGGAAACCAGGCACTGCTCATCACCTAACCAATAGCATAGGAAAAAGACATGAGGCTGTAATTTCTGCCAAAGGTGCTTCAACAAAGTGTTGAGCAAAGACTGTGAATATTAAAATAAATGTTTTATTTTTGTCTTTCATTTTCAATATATTTGTAAAGATATCAAACAATCATTTCTCATGTTGTCATCATAAGGAAATTTGAGCACATGAATTAAATCCATTGTGCACTAAGGCTGCAAGATAAAATGTGGAAAAAGCGAAGCACTGTGAATACTTTTCAGATACACTGTATCAAGCTTTAAGTCACATGATTCTCTTATCTGTCATAACTGGTGGGTGGAGACTTGCTAAATGCTGCTTTAATGCTGCTATAGAATGTAAAACAATGTTCAATTCACCATGGTTGAATAATGAGAGTTATATGGATGTGTTTAGTATATGGATATAGTATATGACTGAACATGCTTACTGCTTATAGAGAATCAGAACTGCCCGGAACACTCCGGCCCTGACAGCTGCTAGGTTACTTTGGAGATGTTTTTGTGGGTTCTATCAGAGATGTGGTTCTGAGTTAAAATGCAGCTTTTGGAGGTGACATTATGCTGGAATTTAACTGTCCGTAAGTCATCCCATTTGATCACACAACATCCTCTTTGAAAGTGTGTGTGTGTGTGTGTGTGTGTGTGTGTGTGTGTGTGTGTGTGTGTGTGTGTGTGTGTGTGTGTGTGTGTGTGTGTGTGTGTGTGTGTGGAACTGATCTGAACTTAATAAGATAATACTGTTGGTGTTCTGCAGTGGTATGTGTTATGAAAGATGTGATTAACCTATCACCAGACCCAATCCACTGGCTGCCATCACGCTATATTAACACTTTATATAGTTAACCAGCACAGGACATTACTGATTTGGCATAGTTAACGACTTATAGCTCAGTTAAACACAATACAACACTTATACATGGACCAACACTGTTAATCACAGCACAGTCAAATACATTACAGTGCAGTTAAACACAGATATAAAATAGCTACAGCACATGTGATCACAGTATAGGATAGGTAAACATATGTAGCACAGTTGAGCACAGCTATAAAACCATTATACCACAGTTAAACACATAGCAGTTAAGCACAGATATAAAACAGTTATAGCACATTTACCCATAGTATAGCACAGTTAAACAAAGCAACACAACATTGTTTGAGTAGAGTTAAATCATGCACACACACACACACACACACACACAAACATAAACACACACACTAATCACTAATATTGAACAGAATAGCTTAAGCAAACAAAAGATCTATCACAGTACAGATTAAAGTGGTGCATCTGTGCACATTTTTACTCACCATGCATCTCGCAATGCATCCAGCACACACACACACTCACGCACACACACACTCAAACATAGCCGACCACAGTGTCTCCACACCACACAACATGCTAACGTTTGTGCACTTTGTCTTCTCTTGTTTTTCTATCTGTCTCCAAAATGCATGGACCTTCACCTCCATCACCATCTGCCCACACCTTTCCCTTCCCACCCTTCCCCCCACACCCCCATTCTCATTAACGCATGCACACCAAACCCACCTGTGCAATGTGCGTGTGCTGCATGACCTCTGACCCCAGGACCACTCGGGCACTCTGGGCGCTGAGGAGTTTAAAGCGTGTCTCATCAGTCTGGGCTTCGATATCGGCAACGACGCTCAGGTACACACACACACACACACACCCATGCCAAGGAGCAGTGGCATTAACCAGCCGTCTCTTCTTGTTCTCCTGTTTTCTGCCTACCTCTCTCTGCTGTACTCTGTTATTCCTCTCTCTCCCTCTCTAAACAACTCCTTGATCTCTCACTTGTTTCAAATTCCTGACATTTTTCCCCCAACCCTTCCTCTTTCTCCTCCTCCTCCTCCTCCTCCTCCTCCTCCTCCTC
>CM067506.1:8145767-8229492 GCA_034509495.1 Acestrorhynchus altus | reverse complement strand
AAATATGGTGTAACAATAAAAATAAGTATATATTTCTTACATTGGTAAAACAAAAAAAAGTTGGAACAACTTAAAAATGACTTTAAAGTTTTAAAACATTTAGCACCCTACTCTGAAAATTGTGTATGGGTGTGATCAGGCCACAACCATAAATGCTACGTTTGCAGAGTAGTCAACAAGGCCTTTGATAAAAAGTCACTAATGTGAAACATGAGTAACACCGTGCCCTGCAAAAGTATTCTTTTAAATCTGAATTGAATGTGATGTTGGTGAAGTGAAAAATGAAATCTCTCTCTCTCTCGCGCTCTCTCTCTCTCATATATATATATATATATATATATATATATATATATATATATATATATATATATATATATATATATATATAAAAATAAAATTATGTGATGACCTCTGTTTCTGCAGAAGCTGAAGGCAGTAGATCTGGACAGCTGGAAGAACATCCGTGGACCAAGGCCTTGGGAGGACTCCAAGGAGTTTCAGGATCAACAACGAGCACGGATCAGTAAAGGGCAGTGAAGAGACTGACTACCCGGACCGGCCACTTGGACTGGCCTCTCAGTCTGGACTTTGCTAGTGTGTGTGTGTCTGTCCTCAGCTGCTAATGATCTCCCAGAGTGGTGGCCTGCTCTCAGATAGACAGGGCTTTAATGGGTTTCACAGAACAGCCTTTTCTATAATAAATGAACTGATAACCCCCCACCCCCACCCCCCCTCTCCAAACAAAAAAAAAGTGCAAATGCATGCAGGACAGAAAACTGCTTAAAACAGCTGGGTACAAATTAATCCTCAGTGAGCCTTGGAGAAATAAATAAAACAAGACCATTCATGTTGTAATGAATTACTATAATTGAATGATCATTACCAGTTTACTACTTTTTCTTTTCCTCTTGGAGTTCAAAGAACAGAACGTTTTGTTAGTGTGGGAGGGATTTTTTTTCTTTAGGAAATTGATCATTCAGATGGAGTGCATTCACTTTGACTCAGAATAATGTTTTAAGAAAACAAAGAATAGCTGTCATTTTCTGGCTATGTTTATAAACTTAAATCACACTGTTCTAAACCACATTCATTTACCAAACTACTGAAAATCAGAAGGAGTTCTGAGAGCTGGACTGAAAGACACTTGTAGGTAAGTTTACAGGGATGAGATTGGTGACAGTCTATGTCCTGTGTTTGTCAGCTACATAATATTCTCTTGTTGTGAACTAATGCCTGGCTCTCACCACAGGACAATCAGGCTGATTTGCTCCTCGCATAATTGCCAAAGGTCTCCCAGTCTGAAGGTGATTGCAAGCCATGGTCTTCCCCAGATCCAGTCCAATCTTTACTCTGATGTTTCTCCTGAGCAGTCAGTACCACCCTGATTCAGTTGTAAATATGAAACCTGTTCATAACCTGTAAATATTCATTATGAATATTTGAGTATTCTGTAGTGTGGGGTCCATGCTGATTCTCTGGTGTGAAATGTGATGTTGACATCCTTGAAAGACCACACTGGACTGAACTTTTAAAATACTGTTAAAAGCATAACAGTTAAATCACAAGTGAGGTGGACTACTGAGAAAAAGGATAAACTTGAGTGCAACACTGAGTGTTTTTATGTGTTCTGTAAAACCTACCACAACCACTAGCATATAATTAGCATGGACAGAAGTTATATGTCCCCACCAATGTCCAGAAATTAGAGTTGTCCCCACCAATAATTTGATGCCCTGTCAAAAAAACACCCATACACAACCACAATCTGTCTGTACCACAATCTGTTTGAACTGTACAATAGTTCAAAATCTATCTTAAGCATTTAATCTATTTAAATATGAAGGATGGTTTTGACCTCCGTAGTATTAAAAATACTGTATGAATGATGTTTGTATCACTGATTACATTTTCCTACCTATACATCCTCCTTCGTATGTGATCGTTGTTTCAGCTTCAACAGTGAATTAAACAGCCATGCATGCAGAATGGGAAACAATTGACCATCTCTGTGACCTAGAAGACAACCCCACAATAGAAATGGTTGCAGCAACCCTCAAAATATTCACCGTTTCCTACTCATGCGTATGCCAAAAAGAGACAGCAATTTGATTCCTCTGAAAGGCAGAAACTAGAATTTTTGCAACAGATCTCTGCTGATTTTGAGGTATATAAAACCAGCAACTTGCAGACAGTGAGAGCACATTTGGCATTGAAGTAACTGAGCTTGATTTAAAAATCCAGTAATAAAGACAAAGATAATGGTTACACTACGTAACAGTTAATAAAAATTTGTTCCCAGTTTTGTGTTTTCCTGATTCTTTATGTTTTAAATGAATAGAAAAAAAAATATTATTCCCGCTAAACATTGTTTTTGTGGTCAGCACAATGATATTTTGAAATTTATCTTTTTTTAAGAATATTCGCAATATATTCAGTGATTAATATAGACTTCAAGAAGCTTCTGGGATTGTGAGAACTATCAAGTTTCTAGAACTGTCCAGAATTATCTAGAACTTTCTGGCACTGCAGCTGAGGAGCAGAAGCCATACTACCCTAACCAAAAAGACCAAAGATCTGATCAGAGACCTTGGTCTCATGAAGTCCAACACAGCTTCTGACATCAAGGCTCAAGCAATGGAACTTATTAGATGAAATTGTCCAAGTCACAGATCAGAGGAAGCATAACCTAGTTTTTTCCAGCTTCTTCAGTCATCAAGATGGACTGTGCTTCTGCAACAATGTGGCCGGTCTATTCGAGGCTATAGGTATCACCTGTAACCCGAAAGAGTGGCGCCTCTTCATAGACAGTTAATGCAAGAGCCTCAAAGCTGTGCTGCTTTACAATGGGAACAAGTATCCGTCTCTTCCTGTAGCTCACTCTGTGCACCTGAAAGAGGAATACCCCAGTGTCAAGAAGCTGCTAGGTGCCTTGAAGTATGATGAGTATGGCTGGGAAGTTATCAGATTGCAAATGGTGTCATTCCTAATGGGCCTCCGAGGTGGTTTTACAAAGTATCCTTGATTTATTGGCCTTTGGGACAGCCGAGATACTGAAGTGCACTATCACAGGTGGGACTGGCCTCAGCGAACAGAGTTCTCTGTGCGGAAGAACAGGGTAAAGTGGGAGCCACTGGTGGACCCCTGCAAGGTGCTGATGCCACCATTACACATCAAGTTGGAGCTCATAAATCCATTTATCGCATTGATCAGCCTGGTGCCTATCTTCATTAATTGCACATTGCACCAGTAAGAGCAGAGTGTGAAGGTTCAATTAGCAGAGCACAGTTTTGCTCAAAATATTGCAATGCACACAATATTATGGGTGACATACCAGAGTTCAAAGAGGACAAATTGTTGGTGCACGTTTTGCTGGTGCATCTGTGACCAAGACAGCAAGTCTTTGTGATGTATCAAGAGCCACGGTATCCAGGGTAATGTCAGCACCACCAAGAAGGACAAACCACATCCAACAGGATTAACTGTGGACGCAAGAGGAAGCTGTCTGAAAGGGATGTTGGGGTGCTAACTCGGATTGTATCCAAAAAATGTCATTCCCAAGACGAATTGACGCTGTATTGGCCGCAAAAGGAGGCCCTAGTTCACCATACTAATAAATTATTGTGGTCTAAACCAGGTATTTCAGTTTCATTGTCCAACCCCTGTAGAAGGCAAGTACGCATTGAAGTGGATTTTATGGAGTTGTAAAGACATACACAAGCCATTGTAATAATCACTTTGTCAGGGGTGAGCATTTGTGTAGAACTCCTCCACTGCTTGGTGTTCACCCCTCAGTTTGGTCAGGCCAGGTCTGCAGTTATAAACCCTCTGCTGGTGGCCCATCTGGCGAAAAGAGAACGGCGAGTCACAGTGCAAAAGATGGGCATAATCCCACAAAAGCATATGGTGCTTCAGGCAGAGTCTGTCAGTGCTTTTGGTGTAGGAACATGGAGGAGTCAAATGCTTGTTTTAAATCATACTGGGCAAAGATGCCCTGTGCACCCACACTGATACCTAAATTAGTGTGACATTCACAGCAACCATCATTTGCTCAGAAAATATCCATTTGTAGTTAGGAAAGGTGCTGCCAGATTGTGCTGGAGGCTGTATGTGAAACATAACACCACCAGCAAGCCCCCACACCATGTGGGAGAATGAGATTCGATTCCCAGTCTGGGCAACTATGCTGTGCCAGATGAATAAGAATCATTGGGCAAGACTCCTAACACTGCTCTGGCCAACCTCTGTAATGAGTAGCCCTGTAAGTCACTCTGTATAAGAGAGCCAGATAAATGATTAATGTAAATGAATGTATGTATGCATGCTTACCATTGCCCTAAAGCAAATGGGAAACTGCCACTTCTGATTTGTCTTCTGCAATCTGCAGAGTCTATAAAATAATAAAATTGTGCCCCATAATGATATGCATAACTCAAAGCCCATTAACATTGAAACTTTGATTTCATTAAAATGTGCAATCAGTAACTTTTCTGCTATATCCTGATTAGTGTCATGTTGGATCCAGAACCTACCTGCAGTCATCAGGCACCAGGCAAGAATACCCCCTGGAAAGTGTAGCAGTCCACCACACACTTTCAGACCCCGGAAATTGAATAACAGGACAAATACACCAAACAGTGACCCAAGCAGAGATTGAACCCATAATGACAGGCCCCTGTGATTGTGCTCTACCTGTGCTGCACCATTGTTCGGTCCCCAAAACATGTTTAAAAGATGAAGTAGTTGTATCTGATCACCTGTCAGAACAGAACATTCAAATTTGTTAGAAACCATACACATAAAATGCAGTAGAATTTAGCAATTTACACAAAACACAAACTTCAAATGGAACTGAAAAAGTTTACCTTCCAAATATTCCTCCTGCAGCATCTGTTAAAGGATTTCACAATTTCTGGCATTGCAGATTCTGAGCTGAATGCTTAAAGAAGAAAACGAGTCTCCTAAAAAACATGAAAAACAAAAATCACAAAATCACCAAAATCATACACAAAAAAATCTAAATATGTAGAAGAAAGCTTTAATTTCTCTTGTGTATTTAGCTTGTAAAATACAACAAATCAGAACAAATTTAAACATGCATTAATGATTCCATCTTATCCATTTTGACAATCAGAAATAGAATTGTCAGAATTGCGAGCTGAACAGAAGACTAGGAAGCAGAGGTAAACACTGGGGATGTGGATTTAATGTAAATAAACATGAAGAACAAAACAAAAATGATAAAACAATGAACAAAGGACTGATAGATAAATAGGATTTTGACTGAAAGGACTGAAACAAAACTAACGAACCCATAGGGAGACAGGACCAACAGAAACAAACCATTAGAGAAACAAAGCATGACAGGAACAAAAGGACTGACAAAGACAGGCTGAGACAAAGGGTCTTAAATACAACACAACATTGACCACATCTGGGACATGATGACGAAGGGGCAGGGTTACAAACCCTGGAACCAAAACAAACACAACCCATGCTTAGGAGTACATGGGGAGAAACAACAACTAGGATAGGACAGGAAAACAGAGGTGAACAGGACTAACACGTGACAAGAATGATAAACTAAAAATAATAATGGGTTCATATATAATATATGTAGTGGCACGATGGCACGATGGCGCAGTGGATAGCGCTGTTGCCTCACATGGAACCTGGGTTCGATGCCCGGGTGGGGTGACCTGGGACATTTCCGTGTGGAGTTTGCATGTTCACGTGGGTTTCCTTAGTCTGTGAATGTGTGTGTGAGCCCTACGATGGAGTAATGCCCTGTCTACGGTTGTTTCCTGCCCTTGCGCTCAGAGTTGCCAGCTGGGCACCGGCTCCCCTGTGACCCTATTCAGGAATAAGCAGTATAGAAAATGGATGGATGGATATAATATATGTATTCATTTAAGGTTTGTGTTGAAGGTTTGTGTCGCATCCTTATTTTCAGAGACAGTTTCATCCACATCCTTTTCAAAGTACTAACCAGCAGAACATTCCCTCCTTTCCAACTTAATAAAATCCCAGTTTAAATGCCAAAGGAGCCTCAGGGATACAATATGGTCTTATCAATGTATTGCATGCTATATCAGCTGTGCAGATATTTGCCAAGATTATTGGCTTTCAGCAAGCAGTGTCTTCCATGAGTTGTCCTGCTATCACTGCCAGCACCATTGGCAGACAGCTACACAATGCAGAACGACCTGCATACAGACTGCCCTTGAACACCACGTCAACATTGCCAAACGCTGCAATGGTGTTGTGCCAGACTGCCATGGAGTCACGCAAAATGGCAAAGTGGGTCATTTTTGTTTTGGTGAAGACAAGCAATGAACCTGTGTGAGTAGACACTGTGGTCACCTCCTAGATCAAGGGTTTGATGTCATGCATCACACATCCAGAAGGCCCAGTGTGAGGTGTGTGGGGTACAATTTCATTAATTCTTATATTCTGAAAATATTCAAGCTTTGCATGACACCATTAGTTGTCTACATCTTCATGCCAAGACGGCATGGATGCCCAACTCCATACTGAGAGACACTGTTTTTGTATGTGTAGCTCAATAAATATTAGACATTTAGCTAATTAATACTACTGTTTTTCATCTTTTAATGATCCCTGGTGTGTTTCGACTCTCACAGCAGCAGCTCCACCAGGGTTAAGCTGATCTACAAGCTTAAATTTGTCTCAGCAGGAAACAGAGCTGAGCTCTGGTGCTTTCTTAACTGTACCACCCCAGTGACTAGTTCTGCCCTTTCTGCCAGCTGAAATTATTTAAGCTTTCTCTGGGGAGAAATAATAAAGAGATTTAAAAAATGTGACCATATTCTTTCTGCCACTGTATTATATTACTGGAATAGAGACCCAGTAGAGGTCATGATGAAGATATATGATGTTTTAGCCTTTTTTTATTTTTACAATATTTGTCAGTAGAAGTACAAAATTACATCTGATATTCCAGTATGCTTGCGTCTCCTGACATTCAAGAGGCTTTTATTGTCATTTTCTCTAAGTACAGTCCTTCAGGTCCAAGATGCAAAATGGAACAAAACAATACCATACTTTATACCAGGACATTAAATTATTAACAAAGCCTTATTTCAGTTTTATACAGTGACCAGGCTGCAGACAGACTGATGCAGTTGCTGGTGAATGTAGTTTATTCAGTTGCTCACGTTTGAAGAACAGTGGTTTGCTGACCCTGCAATATTGAAAATAACCAGTCATTTTATTTCCATTGATTCAAGTGCATTACAAATAATAAATACATCCACGCTGAATCAAAGGATACAATTACCTGAGGAAACATTTACAAGTATATTTGTCATTTAAAGATTTAACACGTAGGAATAAACAGTATATACAGTGAGATCATTGCAAATTAAAATAACATGATCAGGGATGAACATTTGGATGTGTTGTAGAGTATTTTACTGTTCAAAAGAAAAGTGAGCCGTACAGAATATGGATACAGAATATTATGTACTGTGCCTCCGGAAAGCTTTCACAGTGCTTCACTTTTTTGCCCATTTTGTTATGTTACAGCTTTATTTCCAAAATGGATTCAATTCAGTTTTTCAATTCAGATTCTACCCACAATAACCCACAATGACAAAGTGAGAAACGTTTTTTTTTTTTATCTTTGCAAATTCATTACAAATGAAACACAAAAATATAACATGTACATAAGTATTCACAGACTTTGCCATGACAATCAAAATTGAGCTCAGGTGCATCTTCCCAGAGTTGGCTGAAAAATTGGGTGATCATGGTAGACAGGGAGGTGATCAAGAACCCAGTGGTCACTCTGACATAGCTCCAACATTGCTCTGTGGAGAAAAGAGATCCTTCCAGAAGGACAAACATTTCTTCAGCACTCCACCATTCAGGCACGTATGGGAGAGTGGCCAGATGGAAGCTACTTATTGTAATTGCTGCCAAAGGTGCTTCAACAAAGTCTTGAGCAAATGCTGTGAATACTTATATACATGCTATATTTTTGTGTTGATGTTTTTAAAAATTGCAAAGATTAAAAAAAGTACAAACTTTTTTTCCCTTCTCATTGTGGGGTATTGTGTGTAGAATTTTGAGGGGGAAAATGAATGTAATCCTTTTTGGAATAAGGCTGTAAAAACAGAATGTGGAAAAAATGAAGCGCTGTGAATACTTTCCGGAAGCACTATATCTTATCCGCATGATGTTCCGTTTAGATTTTCACTGGGCAGCTGTACAACTCTGTTTAAGTCTTAGGCCAGACATAAATGTGATGTGTTCAAGAGATTCTGTAGCCCATCCCCTCCCAAAAAGAGGAGACTCTGGAGGTGGAATGACTTGAGAGAATAAGTGTCTAAAAACGGAATAAAGAAGAAGGTGCAGGGGTAGATAAATAGAGGAATGTGAGTAGAACAGTCACAAAGCTGAACAGTGTTATAACTAAAAATATACAATTATAACCTGGAGTGTTTCAGCCAAAACTATTTGCCTGAAAGATTAATCCAGCATCACCCTTATTGGAATAAGGCTGTCAGGCATTCAGAGATACCACTTAAAATATTCATTTCTCAAAGGAAACAAATCAACATCATCTTTTAGAAACAGTATAACACTATGTCTGGATGATGTGGAGTACATTTCACACATTTCCGGGACCTGTGTGTATTCTTTGGGTGTAGATAGAGATCACACGGGTCCAACTTTGTCCCGACCACAGTGGATGACCAAGACATCTAAAATTTCCCTTCCTAACTGGGACTGATGAATGGAAGAGACCACCTTAGACCACCCCAACCAAACCTCATGACCTGGGTATCCACTCCTAGGTCAGTTCCCAGTAATATCCTCCCCATGGCAAATGTAGCTGCCATTATATTCATGTTTTGGAGACTGAAAAGAGAAAAGAAAACAACAAAATGGAAAAGATAAATCATTTGGAAAAGCCATCTGGAGCAAGACCCCTGGAACCATCAGAGAACTTCTTAAGCTTTCTGAAAATGTACTTTTTTAGTTGTTTTTATTATTTCTTTGCAGATGAAATGCATTTGATGAAATGAATCTTTTCGTTACTAACATTGTAATACCATATATGATACCAAGTCCTGACAATGCGTGATTACACTGTGTGTGTGTGTGTGTGTGTGTGTGTGTGTGTGTGTGTGTGTGTGTGTGTGTGTGTGTGTGTGTTGCTCGTTATACCATAAAACATTAATCCAGCATTTATTTCTGTGCCTTGTTGAGAACTGAGGTCTCAGTGTTGCTATTGATAGATGAGGTAGAGAGGGTCAAAAAGAGATGAGCTTCAGTCTGCAACTGTACCCAGATGTGAGTAACCCAGGGGAACTGGTGGCTCTGCAGCAAAGACTCCCAGAACTAGAGCAGATTTTGTATTTCTGGACCTGGATTACCCACCTCTGTCTACACCTGTATGGCTGGTGCTTCCATAAAATGCCCACAGAGTGCACCTGTATGGTTTTAATGTATAATATTATCAGCTCAGATTTACTGCAGTTCACACAGGGACTGAATGTTGCAGAACTGTGTGTGAGAGAGAGAGTGAGATATGTGTGTGAGCATGAGTTGGTTGATTTATGCATGCAAATAAAGTGTGTTCCCATTTTAGGACATACTCACAGTGTGTGTGTGTGTGTGTGTGTGTGTATGTGTGTGTGTGTGTGTGTGTGTGTGTGTGTGTGCATGTTGTGGAAGGAGATCACTAACTGCTGCTGATGTGACAGCAGGATCACACATGAAACACACACACACACACACACACACACACACCTTCCGGCGCTTTAATTCTCCAGTAAAGGAAGCGTGCAGTAAATATTGAATTTGATTTGATCTTTTCTTGGCGTGGCTGCATGAATATTTCATACCATTTTTTTCATTTTTTTGTGATTTGCCATGAAAAATTAACACACACGTGTCAGAGAAGCCCCCAACAGTCTGCTCTCTCTCTCTCTCTCTCTCTCTCTCTGTATATAATACATATTATTATATACACATGTAATGCTATGTTTTATACACTATACTGATCAGCATTCGTTCACACTACTAATGAACTGATCAGCATACATTAACACCACTGCCTGGTAAACTGAATGACATTGATGACCTAGATCCAGTGGCACATGTGAAGGGGTAAATATATTAGGCAGCAGATGAGCAATCCCTTCTTGAACTTGATGTGTTGAAGCAGGAAAAATGGACAAGTGTAAAAATCTTTGACAAGAACCAATCTGTGATATTCTAGATGACTGGCTCAGAACATCTCCAAAACATCAGGCAGGTCTTGTGGGGGTGTTCCCAGTTTGCAGTAGGCAGTAACTACCATAGAAGAGCAACCAGTGAACCAACAAAAGGGTCATGGGGCCCAAGACTCATTGATAATAATGGAGGCCCCAACTCCCAACTTACAGGACTTAAAGGATCTACTGTAATGCCTTGGTGCCAGATACCACAGAACACCTTCTGAGGTCTTGTGCAGTCCACTAATGTTATGGCTGATTGGTTAGATTACTAATCACAGTATCAAAACATTATATCATTTTAAATGTAATGAATACAAATATATGACAGTTTAATTTCCAGCATATATTATTGCATATTGATTAAATATAGATTATTATATGTAAGTATCTATTTGCAATTTACATTTTTGTCTTGAAAGTGTATATAAAAACATTGTCTTCTGAGGACCTGTAAGATCTCTAAGATCTGTTTGAGCTGCAGTGAGACTTAGTTGTAATTTTGTGTTTCTATAAATATCCTGCAGCTGGGGGAGAGTCCAGGCAGAAGATATACACCCTCTGGTAACAAACAAACACACACACACACACACACACACACACACACACACACACACACACACACACAGGCTTGATCACATTTGCACACAGTGCACTGATTAACAATGCAGGCAGAATATTAACATAGCAAACAATAGGCATGTACACACACTCTCTCGCACACACACTCTCTCACTCTCTCTCTCTGTCTCTCTCTCTCTCTCACACACACACACACACACACACACACACACACACACACACACACACAGTGGAACACAGTAACATTGAACTGGTCAGTTGATAAAAGTACCTGTACAGGTAGATTCCCCCTGTGCAGAGAGTCAGACCAGAGGTGGAATAGGACACACATTATTAACAGTGGGGTGCAATGGTTTCAGCACACCTGGTTTAAATACGTTTGTTTGAATAGTTCAATGATGGAAAAAATTATCTGTAAGAGTTGAAAAGTTAAAAATGAAACATTTCTGTGATATTTATTCAAGGTTACTGTTTATTTCCATCTTTAACAGTTTCAGAATAACATAAAGGAAAAAGCACATCAAATGTTTGGACAGCTTACATGATCAGTGCTCAGTAGCCACTTTTAGTGAGTATCACAGTTTGTAAATTCTGTTTGACGCAGCTAAGGGTCTTTAAGTCCTTGTTTGAAGACTTTTCTTGTATTCCTTCTGTACTGGGACACCTGCTCTTTTATTGTTTCTCCTTAGGGGGACTAAAAAGAGTTTATCCTGCTTTCGCTGGAGCTGCTAGGGTGAGACTTTCTACTAGATTATGGATCTTTGCTGTAAGAATTGAATGGCATTCAACCACAAGAGTGTTAGTGAGGTCAGGATGTTGGACGACCCATAGCTCACCTCACCCCAAACTCCCAATTCATCCGAAACGTATTAGATAAAACACCATCCTTTCAGAGAACACAGTTCCACTGCTCCAACACTCAGTGCTGAGTGGCCTTATACCTAGCCCATGCCTGGACATCAATGTGTGTGTGTTTGTGACATCAATATCTTCATGTTCATCTGAAATTGTGGCTTTGAGGGTGTTAGCTGTTAGAACCTTAATGCTTTGTAATTGTATACACAGACAAGGTGAGGATAGCTGCATTAGTGATCCATTGTAAAACAGTGGGGAAGGAAAGCAGGTTGCATGTTGTCAGGCGGAGCAGATCTACAGAGTGAAAGTAGGCAGTGGCAGTGGTCTCAGGGTCCATTGCATTCCTGCTTGTGTTTGTGGTTTGCAGTGTAAACACAATGTCCTTACTATAGATGAGGATGCCATTTATTGCCGCCACCAGTGACAGGCAGGATGATGGATGGTAAACTGGGGCTGTAGCCTCGGCCTGCTCATCACACACTCAAACCTATTGTGAACAGAGATGGCAGTAAACCCGTGGCACAAATGAGATCCTTGCTAAGGTCACACACAACAGGGTACACCGTGTACACCATCAACCCATACACAACACACACCAGATTTACACAGTCACAGTGCAGACCAGCAAAAAAGATACTAAAGCTTGAATGGGACTAGATTAGTTTACATTTGGGGCATCAGAGGAGGTCTCTCTCTCTCTCTCTCTCTCTCTCTCTCTCTCTCTCTCTCTCTCTCTCTCTCTCTCTCTCTTCCTGTCTCTGTCTGTCTGTCTATCTACAGTTTTTCTCAGTCAGTTTGGTTCTTTTCTCAGATCTGAATTGAAATTCTCAAAACTGTTCATTCAATCTCCACATCTCCTTGTCACTTGTGCACATCATAATTCCATTTCTCATTGTGGTTCACATGTGCTGATGTACATTTTTTGTAGTTGTCTGCTGTTTCAATCTGTAGCTGCACACACTGCTGATTGCCATGGATGTAGATGGTTAGGACTTCACAGCAGAGGCTGGATTAGACACTTCAGGAGATACTTTCCATGGTGCATTGCAATGGAAAATATCCAGTGTGACATGGTTGAAAACATCTGGCCCAACAGAGAGAAACATCAGGATGTATACATTTACATTTATGGCATTTAGCTAACGCTCTTCCAAGATCCAGAGCGTCTTCCAAGGTTTCTCATATTACAGAGGTGTGCATCGCAGGTCATTCCTCCCTGCTGCTGTCAGCACTGCTCTCAGCAGATCTCACACACACACACACACACACACACACACTATGAGTTTTCAATACAACACAATGTGCAAAATGTCTTTATGTAAATTATCTGTAATTTATATGTACAATTTAAAAATGTGTTTATTATTTATAATGTTGTATATACTATTCTGTATATACTATACTTTATATCTATTATATCTATTACCTATATATATCTATAAATCTTATATCTATTTTTGCTATCCCTTTGCTGCTGCAAACTAATTAATTAGTAATAAAGGAAAAAAAATTCTTAAGTTGTTGTCCCAGGTTGTATTGAATGTTTAGAGTAGTTCCTTTGTGTTGTAAAGTGCTGCAAAACAGTTGCCTGTCTTTCCTGAATTTCTATTTGACATTTTTTTGTTAACAAATTGCAGTGAGAACAATACAGTAAAAGAATACACCGCTGCACTGACAACAAGACTAGTTGTCTAAAAGAAGTATTTTGACTGCCTTCCTCATCTGTTTCTGCACACTGTTTCCCACATAATACCTTCTCTGTGGCAGTCCTGTGGCCATTTGACGATCAGGGTCAAAGGAGGATAATAAAGTATACAGAGAAACAGATGGACTACAGTCTGTAATTATAGAACTACAATGTTCTATATGGTAAATGGAGCTGATTAAATGGACAGTTCTTAATGTTATATCTGATCTGTGTATTCTGCTCACACTACTAATTACACTCACACCATATTTAGAACCTGCAAAAAGAACAGAGTGAAGTTTATCCTGCTTACAATAGAGGTCATATTCCCAACCTATCTAGAACTTGCAGAATAACTACTGTGATGTTTTTTCAAGATGATGTGTGTTTAGACTCACAGATTACTTCTATCTAGAACTTCCAAAAGAACAAGAATGGCATTTATTTTACTCATACTGAAACATTCACAGCCTAGCTAGAACCCACAGAATGAGAAGGGTGACCTTTATTCTTCTCATACTATTGCTGACACACAGCCTAGGTCTATCTAGAACCTGCAGAGGTACTAAAATAATGTGTACTCACAGTCTCACCCACTGTAAATCTGAACATGACTGGTTGATTACTGATTGGCGGCCTTGATTTTCTGTTTAGTTTCACAAATGTAACCCTTTAGTTTGCACCAGAGGTGAAGACTATACTAAGACTAGTACCGCACTACTTAAACTGAATGATTCTCATTTACAGAGATGCGTTTAATGATCAGAGATCATCAGACTTTCTCTGAACAATGACTGGGGATGGCCTGGCGGCATCCTGCATTCCGGGAGATTGGGAATGTCAGAGAAGAACACAGGTCCTGGTGTTCCCCATTCAGGATTATTTGAGTCTTGTAGAATTGACAGGGGGATTGCATAATGTTAGCATGTTTACACCTCCCTGAAAGGTGAAAGGTGTATTTAAGCTGGACTGGATGAGATTACATGGGTGAGATCTCAGAGCACAGCCTGAGATCACACATCCAGTCTGACCACCATTAAAAGGCTGACAGCACAGATTTGTGTGTGATTTGTGCTGTGTGTCGGTGTGAACAGGCCATTCATGCAGATTTTTTCTGATTGCACAAGAATCAAACCATGGTTTTTTCCTGTATTCCCAAAACCCCATGGAGCTAACAGGTTAAAGTAAGCTTACCTTGCATTCACTTTGAAGTAGTATACAGTAGATCACCATTCCTTTATAGCCACTGTAGCTGCTGTAAATAATGTTTAATATTAATACCCATGCAGATGGAAAAGGCTACAGTCACTCACACTACTGTCAAAGAATTAAAATGGAATTATATGAAGAAGCAAAAATCCACACCATCATAAGCACTTGGAATAGCAGAGCAGCCACCAAGTAAACTAGGGTCTTTCCAGGGTGTAGGTTTTAGAGCAGCAGCGATTCTAGCATCAGAGCTTTACAGGGGTGGTGAGCACCCAATGACATTAGTGAGATCCTCCAAACCCAAAGGAGAGCTGGACTGAGTGTGTCAGAAAAAAACACACCGTTCAGTGTGTGTTTTATTTATTTATTTAGTAGTTTTTTTTAGAGAAAGCTTTGCAAAATCTTCACTCCACTCTATGGTGGAGTCTTTGGAGATCTTCTTCCATGGTGAACTTTGTAAGTCACTCTGAATAAGAGTGTCTGTCAAATGTCATAATTGTAAATGTATATGTAAAAGGAGTTTATTTGAGAATGCTGTCCGCGCTGAAGGATTTGTGAGAAATCTCTCCATGGTTATCAGCCTCAGATGGACAGAACAGATGACTAGGGAGTGGAGGTAAATGCTGGGGTTGAGGATTTAATGAAAAAACACCAAGTACAAAACAAATGAAACATGAAGATAAATGATTGACTAAATGTGACAGAAAACAAACAAACCAACAAGCTCTACACAAAGTGGAAAACCAAAGCAAGACAGAAACTAACCATGACAGAAACAAAAGGACTGACAAAGGCAGGCTGAGACAAAAGGGTCTTAAATAGAACACAACACTGAACACACCTGGGACATGATAACGAGGGGGCAGGGTGACAAATGAGACACAGCTTGCAAGGGGCGGAGCAAGGGAGGAGACAAGGACAAAACAAACACAACTCATGTGCTATGGAGCACATGGGGAGAAACAACAATTAGGACAAGACAGGAAGACAGAGGTGAACAGGACTGAAATGACAGACATGAGAGTGGTACAGGTTTTATGACAATGCTGTCCAGGGTGGAGAATTTTGAGAGCTTTCTTCATGGTGGAGGTATTTTTCAGAATACTCTCCATTGTAGAAGATTTTATGAATGCTTTCCATGGTAAATATTTGTTTGAAACCACTCTTCAAGGTGGAGTGTTTTGAAATTCTCTGTGGTGAAGTTTTTTTCTGTGGTGAGTATGTTCTCCAGGTTAGGGGAGCTTTGATCTCTACATCTACACTTTGGGATGTTTTTAGGTCTCTGTTATGGACGGTTTTTCTTTTTGAGAATGCTCTTCTGGGTAACAGCTTTTGAGAATGCTCTCTGTGCTAAAGGGGTTTTTAGAAATCTCCTCAGGGTGCAGGTTTTTTAATGCTCTCAAGGGTGGGCATATTTGGCAATCCTCTACAGGTTTTTTTTTTTTTTTTTACAGGTTGATTTATTTATTAATTCTCTGAATACTCACCAGTGTAGTTTTTTCAAGAATACTCTCAAGGGGGAGGATTTTTGAAAAATATCTACAAAGTGGAGGTTTTATGAGAACGCTCTCATGTGCTCTCCATCTCTGTAATGGAGATTTTCTAATAACTATGTATGGTTCTGTATGATTTAGAATGATCTCCAAAGTTCTGAGAAATGGAGTTTGGAGTGTCTTGAGAATTCTCTCCATGGAGTTTTGCATGGTGGAGTTTTTTTTCTGAATGCTCTTTATTGTAGTTTATTTCTGAGAATGCTTCCCAAGGTGGAGGACTTCTTTTTGAGAACTCTGTTTAGAGTGGAGATTTTTTTTAGAATGGTCTCATTGATGGATGCTTTTGAGACTTTTTGAGGCTTTTGGGAATTTTCTCTGTAGTGAAGTTTTTTTTGAGAAGCTCTCTATGGAAGAGATTTATTGAGAACTCCCTCCATGGAGTAGGTTTAATAGAAAGCTCTCATTGGTACGTAGATTAATGTAGATTTTTTTAAGAATGCTCTCCACAGTGCAGATAATTCTTTTTTTAAATTCAGGGTGACATTTCTCGAGAAGCCTCTCCAGGGTCAAGTTTTATTTTTATTAATTAATTAATTAGTTAATTCATTTTATTTATTTATTTTTTAGAATACTTTCCATGTAGGTTGTTTGAGAATGCTTTCCATGATGGACTTCTTTTGTTAGAACACTCTCTATTATGCAGGTTTTTTGAGAACACTCTCAATGCTAGAGATTTTTGAGAAAGCTGTACAGGTTGAAGTTTTTTGAGAACATTTTAAATGGTTCAGTTTTATTCTGAACACTCCATGGTGAAGGTATTTGTAGAGCACTCTTCAGGGTGGAGTTTTTTTCTGATATCTCTGTTCTGGGTTGAGGTTTTTGAGAGTGCTCTCAATGATGTAGTTTTCTGAAACCTCTCAATGGATGGAGTCTGTAAGTTATTTTGAGTATAATGAATTCTAAGTGAATTTAACAAACTTCAATTCCTCATCACCTAAGACAACTGATTTTATGTGTTGGTGTTAATACTCTTTTAAGGTTCTTCAGCAAGTACCTTCCATGGTGGATGTTTATGGAAATGCTCTCCGTGGTGAAGGATTTTTGAAAAGGCTCTCCATGGTGGACGTTTTTAGGATGCTCTTAGTGGGGCTTTTTTGAAAACACACCCCACGATGGAGTTTTTTGTTGTTGAAAATGCTCTCTATGGTAGAATCTTTTATCTCCTCTCCATGTTTTCTCTTAGTGGAGTTCCTTAAGAATGCTTTTAATGTTGGAGGTGTCCAAGAACGTTCTTTGACAATGTTCTCTGGGGTGATTTTTTTTTTTTATAATTGAAAATGCTCAGACAGAAAGACAGAGAGAGAGAGAGAGAGAGAGAGAGAGAGAGAGAGAGAGAGAGAGAGAGAGACAGAGAGAGGGAGGCAGACAGAGACAGAGAGAAGGAGAGCGAGACAGAGAAAGACCGAGAGAGAGGGGGGGCTGTAGATGTTTCTATATCAGTTATTCGTTATGATCATTTCATCTGAAGTGAAATTTCCTCGCGGGTAAATACGTATAAATGACGCAAGCATGCGTGCATGAGGCGCATGCGTGTTAGTCCGTGCGCGTGCGTGCCGGTCGAGGGTGCGCGTGCATGGCTGTGTTCTGCGCTGGACGGAATGTGGAGCAGAGAGAGGAGGAGGCAGCAGAGAGAGAGAGAGGGAGAGAGAGAGAGAGTGTGAGTGTCAGGAGTCAGGATGAGGATGGAAACAGAGGCGAGTCTGTCTCTCTGATCAGGGAGATGAGTGGCGGCGCGTGCACGAGCGCGTGCGGGGCTTACGGTGATGCTTCTTCTGTCGCTCACTAGAGAGGAGAGAACGTGAGGAGAGGAGAGGAGAGGAGGAGGCGCTGCTCATGGATTGATTCTCCACGATCTGACAGTGCAAGGTGCGTGCGTGTGTGTGTGGAGGGAAAAGAAGCGTCATTGTGTTTTTATTTGTTGGACTGGCGCGAGATTCACTGTCCGCGCGCGCGTGAGGGGGCCCTAGTGTGTGTGTGTGTGTGTGTGTGTGTGTGTGTGTGTGTGTGTGTGTGTAAGGGGGTGTTTTCTTGCTCGAGCCGCAGCAGCAGCAGCTCGAGCACCTTCCAGAATCTTAAAGCTCTGGACCGAACCGGACCGAACCGGACCGACAGGTTCAGGTAGGTGAAAATGTGTTTACGTGTGTGTAGATGGATCTCTCTCTCTCTCTCTCTCTCTATATATATATATATATATATATATATATGTGTATATATATATATATATATATATATATATATATATATATACTGCAGTGTGTGTGTGTGTGTGTGTGTCGGTTGGTCAGCGTTTGAACGGGAGCGCGCGTGCTAGATCTCCCCCCGCTGTTCAGAAGGATTGATCATCACCAGGTTCTGATTTCAGGAGAAGAGGAGGAGGGGGGCAGAAGGAGAGGAGAGGAGGAAGAGGAGAGGAGGAAAAGAGGAGGAGAGGGGAGGAGGAAAAGAGGAGGAGGAGAGGGAAATAGGAACAGGAGGAAAAGAGGAGGAGGAGAATGGAAGTGGAGGAGGAGGAGGAGGAGAAGAGGGAAATAGGAACAGGAGGAGAGGAGGAGGAGGAAGAGGAGGAAGGGGGGTGGCTCTGCGTCAGCAGTACTAACGGAACCGGAATAGCGTGCAAAATGTGTGTTCATGTTTCTGGATCATCACCGCTTAAGCAGCTGAATGATGCATCAGTCATTAACTCTGATCTTACTATCATTTCCCTTATATTGATTTGATCGGAATATGCAAATGAGCTGATCAGTGCAAGCCAATGATAAAGTGTAGAGATTATGATACATCAAATATGAATTATTCAGGATACAATATGAATATTCAGTATCCTTTAGTAATGATTAAATATCTATACATTATTCAGTATCCTGTATGAAATATTCAGTATCTAGTATATATTTATTGTCTACTATCAATTATTCCGTTTCCACTCTTTCCACAGATTATTCAGTATGTATTGTGAATTATTCAGTATCTTCTATAAATAATCCACTGTCCACCATAAGTGATTTAGTATCCACTATGAATTACTCAGTTTCTACTATAAACTGTTCTGTACACAGCACCAAAGATCAATTATTCAATATATACTATCAGTTATTCAGAATACATGATTCATTATTCAGTTTCTACTATTAATTATTCAGTACATATTATGAATGATCCATTAATCCATTATCTTCTACCAATTATTCAATATCTATTATCAGTTTTTCAGTCTGCACTATAAATTATTTAGTGTCTACTATGAATGATTCAGTTTCTACTATAAGCTGTTCAGTATGCAGTACACATGATTCTATTAATTATTCAATATCATTTATTCAGTATATGCTATTAATTATTCAGTTTCTACTATAAATTAGTATCCATTATGAATTATTTAGTATCCCCTAGGACAAATTCAGTATTCACTATGAATTGGTCAGTGTCTACTTTGCATTATACATTATCCTGTATTAAGTATTCATGCACTGTGAATTATTTATATCCACTATGAATTATTAAGGAATAACTAGGAATTGACTAGCAATGCTAGCTGGCATCTGTTAGCTGATGCAGTGATTAAGCGGGTGCTTGGTAAAGTTTAGATAAGTCACACAAGGCTCCAGTTAACAAATTATGACTCAGGATTATTAAACATGCATAACTGTGATTCTGAACATTCTGGTCTTAAAAGGATTACGGTTGTTATTTTTAGACTGTTATTTGATATCTACTATGAATTATTCAGTACTATACTATTCAGTATAATTATTCAGTACTCTGTAAAGACTATGATATATTTGAGAAGTATTATGAATACTTAAGTGTGTATTATGAATTATTCAGTACGTGTTATAAATGTTTCAGTATACACTATGAATTGCCAAGTATTCACTATGAATTATTCAGCATGCACTATGAATTATTCAGTACACACTATGCTTTGAAAAATAGCCACTATGATTTATTCAGCATATATTATTCAGTGTCTATTATGATTTATGGAGCTACTACTATGGATTATTCAGTATCCACTATTATTGATAATTTATTATAAACTATTCAGTATCTACTATGAATTGACTAGTATCCTCTCTGGATTATTAAGTATTCACTATAGACTATTTAGTATCCACTTGTTGATCTAGTCTTCATATGAACTCATCTCTGTTTCATGCTGGACCTGAGCAACTGATGTTGAAGCATAGCATGTTCATCACTCAAGTCTGAGCACACACCCACACACATACTGAAAGGAAGCTGTAGCTGCAATGTGTCTGAAGAGGATGGTGTGTGCAGTGAGGACATGGTCTGTGGGCCTTTATTGCCCGAAAGAATCACATCAAACCAGCACATAAAAACAGTGTTGCCGCAGTGTAAACAGAACGTGGGTGATTGAGCGCTGCATGCTGTAGTGGGTTTCAGGATGCCTATTATGGGCAGTTGGGTTGGATGGGCTGTATTTGGATACAGTTTGTGTTCATTGATCATCCATGACATCAAGGTTCTCTGGTGTGGCAGCATCTGGGATTTACAGCATTCTGTCTTAAGTGTGTGTGTGTGCGTGTATGTGCACATGGATACTCAGGGGTCAGCAATGCCTGGCAAGAAATGTGATCAATTTTGAGCAGCTGACACCAAACCCACCCCCACCAGCTGCCCCACAACCCCACTCTCCTTGTACTCCACCGGCGTCTCTTTATGACCAGCTCCAGTGTCACCCCCCGAATGGGCACGTCCCAAAATAGGCTGCTGAATCAGGGGCCCATCTCAAACTACGCTACTCAAACACCCTGCCTCCTTTGGCCCCTTTTACTGCCCCCCACCAGAAATGCTCAGCCAGCACATGACCACCATTAAAGCAGTAGTTTGTTTAATTAAGTTTTATGTTTATGTCTATTTTATATTTACCCATAACATCTCATCAGCATGTGCTATTTGGGTGCCCACACCTTTGCATAAAACGGTGTAATTCAGTATATGATATCTGTAATTTAATATTTAATTTAATTCATTGATTATATTGCATTATTGGTGAAGAATGCAATAATTAAGTTTATTATTTTGGTAATGAATTCAGTAATTCACTAATTGATTTTGTAGGTCAGTGTATTTAAGAATGAATTTAATAAAGTACATTATTTCAATAATTCAGTACAGTATTACATTAAAGTCTTTTTGCATCTCTTTCCAACTCTCATCTCCTCCAGTATTATTGTTTTTTTTTATCACAAATACCAATAATTTGCTTTTTATTTTAAATAATTGTTATTTTGATCTGTACTGGTGGCTGTTACATAAAATAAGTATCACAATCACTGATGTCCATGTATCAGGTTTGGGATGATCCAGGCACATTTTAAAGGATGGGTTATCATCCTTAATCACAGTATGCAGAATTTAAATATATTTAATAATAGTAATTTGACATGCAGATATCAGTGCCAGATTTACATCTCGAACAGTAAATTTAATTCAGAATTTTCTTCACAAAAGTAAATCAAATAATTCCACTGTTAATGATGAAAAATGTAGCTGGTCAGTGTTCTTCAAGTACTGACCATACCAATCCCTCCTGATTTGGAGTCCACTTCGAAATCCAGACACTGGCAGAACTGGTCTGCTCTTGAAATTTTGTTTCATATTTCTGATTCAGTTATCACCATACTTGTCCAGACCAGCAACGTTGTGGGACTCACACTCTTATACCTAGCAGTCAAGTATTACTCCAGCAACCAATGCAATACCATAGCAAAAACATGGAACACTAATATGATTCCAAATACCAATGTAGCAAAATCTTGGCATCTTTACATATTTAAATCTTTATAGTGCAACACCTAGATTAAATAGAATATTTTGATGAACCACTTAATATTTTTCATTCAAAATACTGAAATGGTAAAAGCATAATACTGTATAAGGTACAATGTCATCTAATAGAAAACCAAATCATTAGAAGATAGTAGATTAAAAGATCTACTAAAAGAGCCACTGACTGGACATACTGTAACTGGCACAATGACAATACTATTTGTAAAGCAACATTCTAGGAGCTATGTGATCATCTTTTCTATATGGTTAATCCTGATTTACAAACACAGTCCCTGGTAATTAACCATGTTGAAATGTTTGAGTTATGTAAATGAAAATAGTCTTATTTAATGTCATGTTGTTACAAAGGTACACTTTATATAGTATGTTTAATGCAAATCTAATGTATCAAAATTGAATAATATAATTTTGGATGATCATAATGTTTACACAAGTTGATGTAAAGCACAGCTGAGTCAAAAGTCAAAACAGGACATTATATAAATGAACTGATATATACACATCTTATATATTATTCACTTTATCGTTTAACAAATTAATTTAGATGCATTACTTAAAACTCACTGAAAATGTATTGGCAGCAGCTGTGGAGCAGCAGCTGTGGAGCAGCTGTAGCCTGGTGGTTGGGGAAGCAGCCTTGTGACTGGAAGGTCGCCGTTTTGAATCCCTGAACATGCCTGAAGTGCCCTTGTGCCCCAGCTGCTCCTGGGTGCTGAGGATAGGGCTGCCCACCGCTCTGGGCACGTGTGCTCACTGCCCCCTGGTGTGTGAATTCACTAGTGTCTGTATCACTGTATGTGGATGAGTTTTAATTCCAACAGTGGGTCAAATGAGTATTATTACTAGAATTATTGTTTTGTATGCATTAAGTACTGTATGTGAATGTAAAAGTAAGAGAGAAGATGAAAAAGAAGAAGGTGACTTTTCTAGGTTAATATGTGAATTGAACACTTTAATGAACACAGACTTTAGTCCTGTTATGAAAGGGTTGTGTCCACATGTAGTCCATGGCTGCACCAGAGCTCTTTCAGGGTTAACCACAAGAAGAAAATATAGATTTAGATAATATAGACTTTCCAGTCACAACTAGAAAGTCGCAAATGGAACATGTTAATACCTTAAGTCAAACTCAAAGAAAACATACAAATGATAAACGATTCACCCAGATTTTAATCACTCAAAGGTTTTAATCAATGAAAAAGGGTTTATACCACTTGAATTTAATTTCTACAAGATGAGAGACAGTTAAAATATCATTTATACTCAAGGCTTTTCCAGCATCCTGAGTGAAAAATGTGTGAGTGGTTGCCCAACATAAACAATAAGTATTATGCAGTTACCTGAGACTGGTTTGTGGAGCCAAGAAAAAAATGACCGTACAAGAAGATGCATAGATGGATTGATATTATTTTATTATTATCGATATTGACCAGTGACTATCCAAACTCACCATTGAATCTACTTTGTCTTCCAATTTGAATGCCTAATCTGTTCTGTCTCACCTCAACTGTGTGTACCCCATCCACAATGAATGGTTCTCAAAAATATCATAATTCATAATCACTTGGTGTACTAACTGTCTTTGAGGACGCAAACCCACTCTGAATGAGTGAACTCAGACTTTGGCTTTGAGCTCCCCACTTTAATTTGCAAGACTGATGCTCAGTTGATAACTAACTTAATGATGAACCTGAAAGAAATAGCACCATTTTCACACTTCACAAATGTATTATAATAATAATAATTACAATATAATATTAAATTATTGTTTTATGCATTCAGTTAGTAACTTGGATAGCTAGCTATTTAACCCTTTCATGCATTAATAACAACAGTGTGAATCAGGATTATTTTTCCAAATGATTTTATTCTCCTACCAGAATGATATAAATTGTGTCTGTGGGTTTTATGTAACTGTTTGTTCACTTAGATGTTCACCTACAAGTCATATTGCATTAACAGCTCAATGAATGAATGAACATTGTTTTTTTTGTTTGTTTTTTTTTTACAAATAAATGATGTAAATATTTTACTAGTGTAGAACAAATATTATGCTTTAACACAAGGGTGGGCACTTTCCGGTCCTAGAGGGCCAGATTCCTTCACAGTTTTCCGGGTTCCTGCTCCAACACATCTGATTCAACTCACCTGTTAATTGCTTAAGTTTAGTAGGTTTGTTAGACCAGGGAAATCAGTAACAGTAACACTGATACTTAAATGTGTTCAAAGATATGACTTTGGTATTGTTTTAGGTAGATATATCTTGCAATAGTTTTAAAACTAGCTATCTAGCACACTGGAAATTTAAAAATGAAGATAAAAATACCTAGGTAGCTTAATTAGTTTATTTATTAGAATTAGAAAGATAAAACATGATTGTTCTTAAGAACCTCAGGTCATAAGAATATAAAAAGATCTATAAAAGAAATTATGATTATGGATGCATCCCGTAAACGGAGGTGATGCAGATCTGCCGGAGGAACGAGGACCAAATCGTAGTGCATAACTGTATGATATAAAATATCATCATTTTGCCCCCTCTAGTTCTAAGGACTATTTAAATATATTGTAGAATATATACGAAGTAGTTAATCTAAAAATAGAATACTGAAAAAGTTTATATTAATAATTTAATTAAAAAATATATATTCTTTACATTTAAAATATTTCAAGCCTTTTTTAAATATTGATACTGTCTGATTAATCCAAACCCTAAATCAAATATTCTTATAATGTGAGATACTTGATGTCATGTATTAATGACCTTTAATGATTAAAATAAAATCAAAAAAAAAAAAAAAAAAAAAAAAATCACTTTACATGTAATTAGTAAAATACTTTTTCATAATATTCAAATTCTTTGCATTCACCTTCTCAGAGTGTGAAGTGCTGACTGAAACTTGGTAAAACTTGGTGAAAATCATGATGATGTTGTAATAATTGTTTTTTAATATATCAAGGCTTGTGGAATTTTAATCAGAACTTGTGGAGAAAAATAATCTATCTTAAAATTGTGCTGTGTTGCAGGGATGTGAATTAGTCAAAGTTATTTAAAATGTTACTAGAAGTCCATTTAAATCAATTGGAATCATACAGGTGTACATTTTCACTGCTCTGCCAGACACCACTATTTGAATCTAAAAGCACAAACGTCATTTTCATTTGTTCAGACTGTTTCCTATTTTTTTTACTGTTTTGTAAAAATAATGTCAAACTACAAAGCAAACGTAACACCATGCAGTGTTACTTATACACCAATTAACACAATGCAATGTAAATAAATAAGTACAAATATGTAACGTCTTTGGACTCACAGATAGGCAGATGCCGACGTACACGCTGGGTTGTATTTATTGACAGGGTACAAATAAACACTAAGACGAGTAACCATGAAAACAAGGCACACAAGCAGCCACAAAGCCACATAGCCACAAAGACCGACAAGGACTAACAAAAGACAAGGGACTTATATACACAATCACATTGGACATGGCTGGGACATGATAACGATGGGGCAGGGTTACAAATGGAACACAGCTGGGAATGGGAGGAGACATGACATGTGCTCAAAAGCACATGGGAATGAAAACAAAACAAAGACAGACCACAGGGACGAGACAGATACGTGACAAAATATAAATAAACACAAATCAGTTTACATTTATTTATTCATTTTACATTGGCATGAAAACGTGCTCTGTGAAAGGTGGTAAAACAATTTTTTTGGTTTGTTTTATGGATTTTATTTAAAAAACATTTGATGTGAAAAGAACTAAGGCTATTTATTAATGTTGGTAAATTAGTAAATGTGTATGTATTAAGTTCATTAACATAGCTCTATAATTTTAGCGATATTTGACCCCCTCCTACCCATTCAACTCCCTCCTAACCAAACCAAACCACACCACACACACAGACACACAGTTTACACTATTTGAAGCTCCTCAACAATATATCCTAACCATGGTGGACTTCATTTTGTCCCCAGTGCAATCTGTTTAACATTAAAACAAAGTGGTCACCGTAACTGAATCAGATGTAAAGAGGTGGAGAGGGTTGTGTACATGCGATTTTATTCTACACTATCACTTTAAGGTTTCCTCCATAAAAACGTAGTAACTGCCAAGCCATAGCACGTACAGTATGAGATGCTCAGGTGTGTGTTGCTGTAGAATTGGATCCTTATTTGACATATGATTCTGTGTGTTGCCAGAATGTTTGTCACCAGCCAAAAGCTTGTCTATTTGTGTCTGCTTATGATTCATAGTGTGCGGCGCACTACAGCTGCAGGAGGAGAGGGCCGTGGACTGACAGTTCTCTCTTCGTCCGCGATACAGACCTAAAACTCATTAGCTTATAAAGGCCTCATTAGTATGTTAATTAGCCTGTGTTGTTTGCGGCTCTGTGTGTGTCTGTGTGTGTGTGTCTCCTACAGTCTAAAAAATGAACTGACAATGTTCGAATTAAAACTGAAAATATGTCGACATGGAATGAATGCATAGTGTTGTGTTTAACGATGTAAGCAAGAGTGAGAGTAGCCAAAAACTGAACTGAAGTAAAAAAATATTGTTAAATTATTACTCAAGTAGAAGTAGACATGTAAATAATTACTTAAATATATAGTAGACTTGAGATTACTCAGGTAGTGTGCTACTTCGTGAGCTCTAATTTAATAATTAAAACATAACTGTAAAACATTTCGACAGAATTACCACAGCACAAATCAGATCTATCCAAAACATAATTTCTTTTCAAATTTATTGTTATAAACAAAAGGTAAAGCAAATTCAAAAAGACTTTGACTTTATAGAATGTGTCTTATTCAAATAAGACATTGATCTGAAGGAATCTGTCTTAAAATAAGACATTGATATATAAGGAATAGCACAAATGAGCAAATACTCATATAAGATCCTCATTAAACACTACTATAATAGGTTCAAAATTACTCTTTGTTGCTGATCATAAATGGCCACAGCAACTTTAGTGGTGTGGTGTAGGGGCTTGGTTATAATAGTGGGTAAAGACAGGTGGTAATTAATGTGTTGCTGATTGGATTATAAATGGCCACAGCGGCTTTAGATAAACTTTAGATTGGAAAATGGGATGTATAATCCCAGTTACCCCACTCCTGTGGGGTGCAGGATTTTGTCATCCAGTTGGGACTAGTTGGAATTTATCTTCTGCTATGGATTTAATATATAAGACAAACAAGCATTTTCCACCATCATTCACATTCAGGTAATGACTACAGTACATGTAATTTTACACAATACATGTCTGCGCTTGATTGCAGATGTAAGATGCTTTTGATTGGTGAAAGGAGTTAACTGAAGCTGTTTTCACCTCTGAACAGCAGAAAAAATCTGAAGAGTCATCCAGAGTTCCTTTCACATATGTGAAGCGATAGAGAATTTCTGTGATGTATTCCGTCTACAGCAAGTGTTCTGTGTGGTTTAGGCAAGAGGCAGAGCCTGTGTAACGTGTGCAGGATACACAGCATTGTGTCACTTTGAATTCTCTGGAAAATTACCTGGTATATTCACACATGGCCTCAATTCAGTAAAAATAATTACTTTGTACTAGGGGGCTGGCAGGAAGAAGTCCAGGTACAACTGTTTCAGACATTTGTGTTCACACATACAGCTTCTCTGGGTAGTGTTTGGAAAAGTGAGCATGAAATGGGTTTTAGATGCATTATGAGAACAAAAAGAACATAAAATGCCTGTTGAATTAAGAATGATTTATAATGGAATAGGAGGGATGTAGATGAATGTAATGGATGGATTAACACTACATTTTTGACCTCACAAATGTACTTAAATACCCATTTAAAAAACTCTTAATAGTATTACTTAAATGTAATGGAGTAAATTTAGCACTTTACTACCCACCTCTAAATGTAAGCACATACAGTGTCCTCCATAATTATTGGCACCCCTGGTTCTAATGAATTTTTTTTTTTAAATAATATAGGACAACAATGCAAAAAAGAGAAAAATCTAAGCTCTAAATCAAGTGCCTTTATTTGGGGAAAAAATATCGCACATTAAATAAATCTTTTGAATAAAATCATGTGTGCCACAATTATTGACACCCCTGGTGTTAGTACTTGTACAACCTCCTTTTGCCAACAAGACAACACTGAACCTTCTCTTATAACTCTTCAAAAGATGGGAGAATACAGAAAGATGAATCTTCGACCAGTCCTCTTTGCACAACCTCTCTAAATCATCCAGAGTCCTGGGTCTTCTCCTCTGCACTCTCCTCTTCAGCTCACCCCACAGGTTTTCTATTGGGTTGAGATCTGGGGACTGAGATGGCCATGAGAGGAGCTTGATTCTGTGCCTTGTGAACCATTTTTGAGTAGATCTGGCCACATGTTTAGGGTCATTATCTTGCTGAAAGACCCAGTGACGACCCATCGTCAGCTTTCGGGCAGACGCCACCAGATTCTGATTCAAAATGTCCTGATATTTCAAAGAGATAATGATCCCATGTACCCTTACAAGCTTCCCAGGTCCTTTGGAGGAGAAACAGGCCCACAGCATCACCGATCCTCCCCCATACTTAACTGTGGGCATGAGGTGTTTTTTTCTGCATACTCATCCTTGGTGTTACGCCAGACCCACTTTGAGTGTTTGTTGCCAAGAAGCTCTATTTTGGTCTCATCGGACCAAAGCACACGGTCCCAGTTAAAATCCCAGTACTGTATGTATGTAGAAAGTGCTTGATGGTTCTTTGGGAGACCTTGTAACCCTAAGATGCTACCGTTTGATTCAATTCTCTTACAATGAGCTTTGGAGAACTTTTTACTTTTCTTACCATCCTTCTCACTGTGCATGGTGGCAAGATACCCTTGCGTCCACTTCCAGGCTTGTTTGTCACTGTTTCAGATGTTTTGTAGTTTTTGATGATTGCTCTGACTGTATATAAGGGCATCTGCAGGTGAGTGGTTATTTTCTTGTAGCCATTGCCTGATTTATGAAGGTTCACACACATCTGCCTTACTTGAATAGTGTGTTCTCTGGTCTTTCCCATGTTTAAGAGTGAGTATTTATACCTCAGGGAAACAGGATGTGATGCATTATTAATTAAAGGTTCCTAGATACTTTGATCCACTTTATAAACTACAGTAGAAATTACATAAATGGTTCAAATACATTTATTTCCAAGAAATTGTTAAGGGTGGAACAAGTCATTTTATAGGAAATAATTATTACTTAGTCAGGTTTTTTTCTTTCTTTTTTCACTTGAGTTGAAGGTTGGTTTTTTCTATTTTTTTTTCAGAGTGAGATTATGCTTCTGCAATAAAAAAAAATATTTTAAGGCTTTTAACACATTTTAACTAGGGGTGAGAATAATTATGAAGGGCGCTGTACCTATCTACCCTATCTGATGCTTCTAGTCTGTAATGAAGCTGAAACTCCATGATGTAATGGTGTGTGTGTGTGTGTGTGTGTGTGTGAGAGAGAGAGAGAGAGAGAGAGAGAGAGAGAGAGAGAGAGAGAGAGAGAGAGAAAATCAAATACATGAACAGTAGTATCTTCACTTATCAGTGGTGCTGTCATTACTCTGATTTAACAATAATAAGCTCTTACTGATCCAGATGCCACTCTGCATGCTTAAGTAGTTTTTTTTATCAAAACATTCTGTTAATATTTACATGTCAAATGAAGGAATATTTGAGGAGCCTATGATCTCTTAAAAATAACACTATTTGGTATGTGTGAGACTGTCTCCAATTAATATGTTTTTAATTTTTAGGTGAAGAAAAGTACATCAAACTAAAACATCATGCAAAGATGATGCTTCACTTTAATTCAGTAAAACTTGCTTGTGTTTAAGAACTACATGCATAGCTGGGCAATATGATGATGTGTTGTCTTTATTACGTTAAATGTAAGTGTAATAAACATGCTGTTTTGAATATATTGTGGTACTTTTTAACTGGATATCAGGTAATCTTAAAAAGACAGACCGCATGGGTGTGTTCAAGAGCTATGATTATCTGGATGGTCCATGACTATCACTGAAATTTATCACTGGCAAATTAGTCCCGACTACCTGTTTTTCAACCACTGTTGGCAAATTAATTTTATCAGTAGTCTATTTAAAAAATTAAATTCAGTAACTAGTCTTCTGATTGGTGCTTTTCAACATAAAAGTCCATGTTTTCTGCTGAAACCGAGTAGCACCAAAAACAACTTCTTGCACAGTTTACTGATATTTCTGCTCTTACTAAGCCAATTAACAGTTGCAATAATTCAGGTGTGCTTGAGCAGGAGGAGCACAAAACTGTGCAGGATTGTGGCACACCAGAACCAGGACTGCCTACGCCTGGTTTTAAGTATAAAATTAAATCAGTTATTCAGAGACGATCTGGGATGGATTTGGTCCATTGCACTTAAAGCCAAATGAATTACTCTGAAATAGTTCAGTTTTGTTGCATTAACAGTTGAATTAGGTTCAAACACAGATTGTGTGTGTTCCAAAGTCAGGCTAAGGAAAGTTCTATTCTGTTGGTTCTGGGCTGGTGGAACCGGGCACATGGCCCAGAGCTCTTACTGGATGTGTTGAATCAACATTGGCGGAGAGTTCAACGGTTTTCATCACAGTTTTCTTCTCAAGACTCTCAGCTGCCAGTTATAGAAGACCAACAGTGATATAGCAGGAGAGAGAGAGCGAGAGAGAGAGAGACAGAGAGAGAGAGAGAGAGAGAGAGAGAGAGAGAGAGAGAGAGAGAGAGATATTTCACACAGTCCACTGTGGTAGCAGTTTCTGGCTTGCTGGCTAGCAGGGTGGTTACTGAGGGCTGCAGGTTGTGGCTCATGATTTTGTGGTATATATATTAGACTTAAACATCAATAATTAATAATAATGTTTAATTTCTATACTTAAAGATCAGTACTAATAAACACTATGTAATATCTGTACTCAATGCTCAGTGCTAATACATGCTGTTGTATTGAATAGCCATACTTATCATCAGTACTTAAATCAAACTAAAATAGTTTTTATTTACATTATATTATTTCCCATATGTTTCTTATTTGGTTGTAATTGTGTGGGGAGTCTTTTATTGTTTACATTAGGGATTTTAGATACAGTTAGAAACAACCTCCACTATGTTTGGAGCCTGACATGCTCACCGGTGCTCTGTTACACCAGAGTTGGAAATAATATAGAAGTCAATTCTGGGACTTCTATGCACAAGTGAACACCAGCCACACTGTAAAAACACATACAAAAACAGTGGGGAGAAAAACGGTTTCTTTAGGATGTGAATTTGATGTTATTTTTATTCGCTTTCTTTGTCAAATAAAAAAGACCATCCTATATGTTTCTGAAAAGACTTACAGACTCTGACCTGTGTATACAGAGGAACTTGGCTGTAACTCTGATTCATTACATCATAAAAAATTGTAGTTATTCAAATAAATGTAAATATCAGTCCCAGCACTTAAAAACAAGCTGTTAAATGGTTATTGCTGTTTCTTTAAGCAGCTGTGCTGGTGAGTGGCTCAACCCGGGCATGAGGAGGCTCTAGGGCAGGAGAATGTGAGTCACTGCCGGTGCTGTGTGTTTCAGGAGGACAGGACTCATCTGGTTTAGATCGGTTCTCCTCCTTCGTCTGAGGAGAGAGGAAGCTGAAGGAGACAGTGAGAACAGTGTCTTATCAGCAGTGTGGTTCTGGTTCCTGAACTGTCTGCCCATCACTGACACATTTTCATACATGTGGCTGACGTCTCTGACTGTGGCTTCTTTAGATAAGCTTAACTATCAGCTTCTGTGTAACAGCTAATTTCTGCAACCAATAATGTAAAGGTTTTTAATATTAATCTGATTACTAACCTAACAGTAATAATAATACCAGATCCTATGTCGGTCTCTTGGTTGGGAATTTTTAATACTAATTAACATGAACATTAACTGTGGATAATATTACTTTTAGCTAATTAAAGTTAACATCAGCAAAGCTAAACTTGATCACTTTCTTAAACTTTATCATCATTATTGCAAGTTAATTTATGTTAATGCTTGTTAACAATAACATCCTCTAACTAATGTTAACAACAGCTCACAATAACATCAATGGCAACTAAATCATGTTAATAAAACCTAACAGTAATATTAACAGCTAATAATGTTAACACCAGCTAACAATAACATTAACATCAACAATAATGTTAACACAAGCTAACAATAACGTTAACACCAGCTAACATTAACGTTCACACAAGCTAACAAAGTTTACACCACTTACCAATAATGTTAACACCACTTAATTTTAACACCAGCTAACAATAATCTTAACACCAGCTAATAATAACGTTAACACCAATGCTAGTAGTGCTTTTGTTATTTAACAGGAACACTTGCTATGGGTTTGCTTGTTTTTGTTAAGCTATAACATTGGTAATGACAAGGTGTTGGACAAAAATAACAATGGTTAAGCTGGTCACCTTTTACCAAATGTGATTTCTACTGTTAGTGACCTTTCCTGATTTTTGTGTTGGTTGTGAACCAAACAGATCACTGGAGCTTTTTCCAGCAGTAAGCCAGAACAAGTTAAATGTTTCACCTGTTGTGGGGTAAAACCAAGAAACCAGAAAATTATGATTTTGTAATGACAAATACTGAGCTTTTGTTGCAGGTAGCTTGATCATAAAACAAAAGACTAAAGTGACCATTACAACAAAGGTAAAGAAGCGATCTGTACATTTGTGCAACTTGCCACAACTAGCCTACAGATGTACTCAAAACTACAAAAACCATAATGAAGTGCATTTCAAATCTTTTCACTCCAAACACTCGGTAGATCTGAAAGATGAACTAATTCTACAAAATTCATGTAAATGGCATCCAGAATCTCCCAAACAGATGTTGGTGTTTATCTTAGAACAATGGTCACCTATAAGTAATTTCACTGGAATACTTGCCACAGACATACTTTATAAAGAGTATTCTAGATGTGGCCTACACACTTCTTACATGCTGTCTCTTGTCATTGATTTTTCACCAGTTGTGTGGAACTTGCTGTCTTTTGGAATCTGAAAGCTAGCATGTTGTGACATTTGATTGTTGTTCCAGGTCAATGCAGTAGATACTGAGACATCTCGGAAAGCTTGAAACAGAGGAAAAGTACAGTGTAGTGAACTACAGTGTCAGAATGATTTCTCTCTTAAACCCAAGATAATTGTTCAGCTATTAATCCTGAATGCGGAAACTGTTGTGAATTACTTGGTAACCAGTTGGTCTAGCACATGTTGTGTACTATAGGGCCCATGAAACTGATAATATTGTATAATCATAGCAGTGTAGTTATGAGAGAATGGAACCGAAGTGTGGGCTTACATGCAGCCTCTAACAGGCCAAGCACCAAATAAAAACAAATGTAAAGTTTTGAAAATTACAGGTGAAAACACCAGATTTGAATCCTTTATATTTTAGGTCTCTTGGTGTACTACCTTGGGATGCTTCACATACCACAAGTGATACACATGCCACACTTTTAGAACCAGTGTCTTAGAATGTTTGGCTGGTGTGCTCTGGCCTTTAGCTTAAAATACTATGTCCACACTTGACATAGTATTTTAAGCTCATTTGTTTCTGTGGGGGACGCTATGAATACATCAGAATGTCCTCAAGTTAGTTTTTGTCAGGCTGGAGTTCCCAATTTTTAAACTTAATTTTTTTAATTAGTTGCATATACTAGTCAACTAATTGATAAAACATTCCATAGATTAATCAAAAGAAAAATAGTCATTAGTAGCAGCCCTAAAGGGTTCTTTGACTCATAACGTTATAACAAATAATTTTAATGAGTTTTGTACAGGACCATCTACTACAGTTTTCCATCAGTGTGAGGGTTCCTTTAACTGGGTAAAGAACCAGTTAAGTGTTTGTTTGTGTGTATTTGTGTTTGTGTGTGTGGTGCACTCCTGGAGTTTAGTGTGTGTAGCTCTCTCTCTCTCTCTCTCTCTCTCTCTCTCTCTCTCTCTCTCTCTCTCTCAATCACTCACTCACACACACACACACACACACACACACACACACACACACACACACACACACACACACACATATTCTGTGAATGTCTCTTTCTCAAATACTCTGTGGAAGTCTCTCTCTCCTGCTCTATTTTTAGCTCTGTTACTTATTCATGGGGACTCCATGCTGAAGTGCAGTGTGGAAATGTGAATGTGTGTGTGTCAGTGTACATGTGTGAGTTTGTAAATGTGTGTGTGTGTGTGTGTGTGTGTGTGTGTATGTGTGTGTGTGGAGGGAGGGGGGCTTCAAAGCCCTGTGGGTGTGTTTGGAATAATACATGTGGTGTTGCTCATGTCGTGGGCTGTGGGCTCCAAGAATCAACACTGGACACACACACGCACGCACGCGCACACGCGCACACGCACACGCACACACACGCACGCACGCACACATCATAAACTCTCTGCAGACACTTTCATGTGATCTATTTTTGGAAATACAAAATGTTAGTATGTCTGTGAGTCATTTATAATTGTTTTGATAAAGTTTCTAGACTCTGCTGGGAACTCATTACAGAGCTGGGTGATTTACTGATATCTAATTATTTAGATTTAAAATTGATTCTGTTCAAATATAGTTAGAATTAAATTCACCACTAAAGAGCAGATTTCATGAAGAAACTTCACTGTTCTGAAATAAGAGTGATGTGATTTCATTTGTTAACATTATTAAAGTTTCAGTACTTACTGACCATTCAGCCTAACCATTCAGATTAACCATGTTCATTCAACATGGAACGGTCCCTGTCCATTCAGCCTACGGCAGTTTAACCATGTCCATTCACCCTACACCACTTTAGCCCTACTCATTCACCCTTCAGCAATTTAGCCTTACTCACTCAGCCTTCAGCAGTTAGACACTAAATGCACACGCTTGGCATGCACACCCATGGTGCATTGAGCAAACAGTCAGAGCCGAGTTGAGCCCAAGTGATGTGGAAATTTTGCTCAGTTTGAGAATAAGCTAAAAGACTTTGAAGGGTTTGAAGTAACTATCTTGTACTGTTATGTTCTACTTTAAAAATGAGCTATTTTTTATGAGTATGGTAATATAGACATAAAACTTTAGATAGCATTCCAGTTATCAATACCATTAATATCATTCTGTAATATAACACTGTATCATAAAGTTTAAACCAAACACTGCAGATCAGTTAAAAGAGGGACCTCAGTTAACATGGGACTGTTTTAATGCAGACATGTATTAGCTGACGTACATATGAATTTTTGTATTCTGAATTTTTTTTGGTCATTAAAATGCACCATGTTTCAGTTTAAGTGTCTATTTTTTCATAAGAATTAACATCCTGAACTGACTGTGTACTGCACCATGGTTATTCATGCCTACCCAGCACACAGAGGTTATAAGGAGTGTTTCTATGCTATGCTGGTATCTAAATGCAGAACTGCCAATCAGTTGTTTACTGTTCTGGGCATTGCTAGGTTATTGTTATGGTGAATATTGTGGTTGATGGGCTATTTCTTTGATGTTCCAGGTAACTCCTATGGTGTTGCCGGTTACCATATTGTTTCTATTGTATAGTTAGTGGTTGCTAGGTTGTTGCTATGGCATATTTGGTGGTTGGTACTGTGGTATATTTTTTTTTTTGTTTGCTAGGGTGTGGCTGTGGTGTTCCAGGTGGTTTGTATGATGGAGTTTCAGGTGGTTTGTATGCTGGTGTTTCAGGTGGTTTGTATGATGGTGTTTCAGGTGGTTTGTATGATGGTGTTCCATGTGGTTTGTATGATGGTGTTCCAGATGGTTTATACGATGGTGTTCCAGGTGGTTTGTATGATGGTGTTCCAGATGGTTTGTATGATGGTGTTTCAGGTGGTTTGTATGCTGGTGTTTCAGGTGGTTTGTATGATGGTGTTCCTGGTGGTTTGTATGATGGTGTTCCTTGTGGTTTGTATGATGGTGTTTCAGGTGGTTTGTATGATGGTGTTCCATGTGGTTCATGTGGTGGGTTCTATTTGGCAACGGTCAGTTACCATCAACTCAGTGCACCTTGAGTGTAATGGGCATAATTCTGGGCTGCTTTAATAATAACATTGTTATTCCAGCTCTGATTTTCTTATTTTTTATCTGTGGTGATGATTGTACCTGTGGTTACTCTTGTTGATAATGTCTCTTATTTTTGATTTGGTTGTCTGTTACTCCCAATCCCCTCATTTCAGTGTATTTGAGCTCACATGCTGACCTCAACCTATCCAAACACTCTTTTATTCTGCTCACCCTACCAATTACACTGACAGCCTATCTGAAATGTCCAGAAGGACTTGAGTTATGTTCATTCTGCTTACACTACTGCTCAGACTGACAGGCTTTCTAGAATCCGCAGAAGGACTAGAGAATTTCCCAAACTTGGGCCTAGCCCAAGCCCCCACAACCCCCACCCACCCACCCACGGCCTGGGTATTTAGAGGTTTATTGGCTCCCAGTACACCTGACTCAACTAACACCTCAACTAACCAACTCCTTAATAAGCCTTTTCATTATTGCAGGGGGTGTATTAAAGCAGGGAATATTCTAAATTGTGTCGAGTGAGAGGGGATGGGGGTTTCATCAGTGGGTTTGGGAAATGCTTGACTAGTTTATTTTCAACCCACAGAAGGACTAGAATGGTATTTAGGTTTTATGTTGAACAACACAAATAATTAACAGCACTGTGCACATACAAAATCATTAATTATAAACATAAAATGTGCAATAACTCTAAAGGTACAGGTTAAAGTCTGGAAGTGAAAGTCTTAATATAATATGAAAACTGCACTCAGATTTCTGTAAAGTTTAATTGCATTCACAGCATTAATGGTGCAGTGGCACTATAACAATAATCAGTACAGTGCACCAAGAAAGACACAGCCAAAAGTACTAAAAAGGAAAGTCTGCATGCTGCAAGCTGCTGGTAACTCTTTCCACATACAGTAAGGCTTTGTCTGAAACTCACTTTACTTACTTTAATGCACTATAAAATGTGAATGTCTCTGTAACGGAATCACAAAAGCAATATGTTCTGACCTTGCCTCCGACATCAACAACTCACTTCTAGATATGAGCATTTGGCTCTTCACTAGCCATTAGTACTTAATAGAATTGAAAGATAAATTACTAAGCTTCAATTGAGACATGACTGGGTGCCTTTCTGTCTCAGAATCCTGTCCAAGTAGACTGCATTTCATACACTTCAGACAGTCTTAATAAACAGTGCAGACAAATGTTAGTGTATTTCCTCTTGCACACATTCTGCTCACTTACTGTTTACTGCTTGTTTCATGGCATGGACAGCTCGATTACACAGAAAACTTTACAATTTATCTTACTGACAAGCTAATAGTCAGTTACAGACAAACCATGACATTTTCCCAAGTCCCAAATCCTCACAGATGTCTAAGCTAATAGCTAAAAGGTAGTCTTCTGCAGTAAAAGAACTCTTCAATAAACTAAATGCACTATTGAGGGTTAATGTACACTCACACCTATGCAGCTTTTCCACTGCATGGTACTTACACTGCTCTACTCAACTCTACGCATATTATGACCCCTGATATCTGGAGCACAGCTCCTCCAAAATACAGCTGGTGACATCAAAACCACTCAAGCAGTATGGGTTGTATAGGTTAATAGATTCTTAAACATTATCTGGTATTACCTGAACATTTTTCTGGATTTATTTATTTTTTCCTTTTAAAGCAACCCTGTAAACAGTGAAAATATTGATCATTTCTGGTAGCTGTGATGCTATTTTTTTAGCTCATAACAGGGATGCAAAGAAAATATTCAAAATATTCACGTTTGCCATGCAAAACAATGAGCATGTAACATTTGAAACCACACTGTGCCTATAGTCCACTGACCAACATGGAGAACCACCAACCACAGTAGCTTCCTGAAGTTTTTCCAAGGTCTTGATAGCAAGTCTATTCATTTAAGGGCCTTTTCCACCAACGTGAAACAGGTTCCGTTCCACTTCACAAAGCTAATTTTGAACTGTTCAGAACAGTTTCACCAACAACAAAAATAGGTTCCCGAACCTGAAAAGTTAATTCGCAAAGATTGGTAGGTTTTTCAACTTGAACCGCTGTGGGCATCTCTAGTTGTACAGGAGCAAGGAGCAATATCATTCAAAGTTGTAGCCTTCTACATCTAATCATATTTGATCCATGTTTGATCTATGTTTTCTTTTTGGAGAAAAACTAACATCTGTAACAACACAAACACTCGCAGGTAGTTTATACACATATTCTCACATATGCTCTCTGTTGATGAGGTATTGTGTGATGTATCCTTGGTTCAGCTAAAAAGGGTGTAAATGCTGGCTGGTTCTTATACGCCCAAACAGAACCAGTTCTTTTGGTGGTAAAGGACTATCAGTAGCCATCTTTAAAATGCTGCCCAACAAAAAGCAGGAAGCTGATTGGCAGTAAGCGGCAACGTGAAGGGCGATACTCAAATAATTGTCTGTTGAATGTTCCAACTGGTGATTGTTCTCCTCATTTATAATGTCTTTGGTTTTACTGCACACAACACTGTCACCCCAAAAGCCTCCCAAAAGAGCCATTATCTAGTGCCCTGTGCTATTATTACGGCCCCAGGATGACAGAACTGCGTTAGTCTGGAGCTCTGCCATAAACATTAAGCTTTGTGATGTGATGCTCATACAGATGGTAAGTGATTAAAATCAATCTGCCCTCAGCAGCTTCCATCTGATGTTTAAGAATAAATGGTAGATTTTTATTCATTAGGATGGCTGTGCCTCTTCTTGTAGGGCTAAGCCTATATGAAGTAAATATGATTATCCAACCCAGCCCCTAGCTATCCTTACTTTGTTCTTTTTGAGAGGATTTTTTCCTTTTAATCATGTCTCAAACCCTTTGCAATCCAGGTAATGATGTTATTTAAATAAAAATCTTGCACCACTTGGAGATGTATCTATACAGCATTGCAAACCTGAAGTGCTTTTGAGTTTAAATATTGCAACTGGGAACAGTAACAATCCTCCCATCCCACCCAAGCCTCATCTCTGAACAATCTGACGGCTATGACTTAACAAATAATCAAATCCATAAACCTTCCTCAATAAAATGTTTGTTACCTCCAAATTAACAATATGAGTTGGACTGACTAGAACAAAAATATATATATATTGTCCAGGACTGGCCAAACTCTCAATCTATTTACCAGACTGATAGACTAGTCACAGTAATATCTCAATATCTCAAACCAAAAGTCTGCTTTCAGATTAAGTCCAAAACAAAGTGAAGAACAATTTAAGGGAACGTATACACGTTTATAACCAGAGTGAGTGTCAGTTGCATATCCATAACTGATTTTGTACATGCAACGCAGCTTTGCAGGGTAGATTATTCCTTAGAACATCTTGAGAGCTACAACGGTCTTCCACACAGCACTGAACTTTTCTCGTTTTCCTTAGCACTTTGGATGACAGATCTTGGAAAACTTTAAGCAGTTGGGTTTCTTAAAGACATTGTACTTGCCACCTAGAGAACAATCTCTCTACCTGTGTAGTGAACTTGCACAAGCATGCTCTGAGGGGCTGCTCCCAAGAATGGAGAGCAATGGAGTTATGTGCCTGTGCTATTTCAAATTGTGCATTGGGTTCTGAATTCAGCCACTCTGTCAATTTCACTATCAGGGACTTGGCAAAGACTTGGTTCCCTCAGCTTTATCCCATAGGTCTATGATTCTGATATTTTGTGCTGCGCTCTGTTTTTCAGATCATTCTAAAGTTTTTATCTTTTAGCTGTGTGCTGTGGCTTTTCATGCCCTGAGTTTGGGAAGCATCTTCAATCACAAAAAGTCTAGCCTCAGCTTCTGTTAGCTTTGTTCTTATCAAGTGATGTCCTGCATAGATGAGATGAATGTAGTAATGGCATATAAGGAACTGTCTAGCATCAAGGCTGAGTAGTGAAATGGGATCTGAGTTCCAGAATTTCAGTGAGCAAATCACTGGCTGACCACAGGTTGTGGTGGTCTATGCTCTGGAGGAGTCAAAATGGGAAATCCCATACCATCACTTAAAAAAAAAAAAACCAATTTGGAAGTGCCAATTATGCAACTCTGTTAGGACTCTCCCCTTATCATGTAGGATGGTGCAGAAAAGCACATGTCAAGCACATGCCGCACCATGCTGGGTGAGGAGAGAGCATCACCCACTCAGAAAGAGAGAGGTCAGTTTTGATCCCTCTGTCTCCTTATTAGACTGAGCCACTCTGATCAACATTTTGTATGTGATTGAAATGTTGGTATGCATTCATTTACATTCATTTGTTTGGCAGACTCTCACAGAGACAACACACACATGCACACATGCACACACTCACATGGCACCTGCTGTGTATTGAATTTGTTTAACTTTGTTAATAGAAAAGAACATGTTTCTAAAAGTTACAGTAAATACAGTATAATTGTTCTCTTAAATCTCACATACACATTCAAATACACCCACACACACATACTCAAGCACACAGACCACCTGCTGTGGTTGGCTGTGAGTGTGTATTTTTAAGACAGTGATTCCAGTGAGTTTCGTGTAATGATATTCAGGTCCCTCACGCTCGGCTCTGTTACCATGGCAACAGGCCCAGACACCCCCAGACGAATCAGACTGGAGTGAAGAGGAAAGAAAATATCCTGGCAACAGAGCGCTCATGAGAAACAGCTCTGATGAGCAATTTATGGCTAAGAGCTGGAGAACGGTGCTGGAAATTAAAGCTACACTCCGTTAGATCATTTTTCCTCTTTTCAGTCAATCTGGTGTACAATGGCCATGCTAAAATCAGCTCCTCATGTTTAACACCCCCACCACATATCACCTTATTACTCTGCTGTAGTTTAGGCTGAAACTGAGAATCAAGAGTTTTAGAATGGAAAACTCTAGAAATTAGGAGCAGGTATTGTTTATTATATTATTAATTAGGACAGTATGTTGTTTAGTAAATGTCAGTATCACAGTCCTTTTCAATATTGTTATACTTTGTAGAAGACTTTAACATGATATATTAAATGGTGGTGGGTTGATATATCAGTTTAGTATTATTGAAGACCTCTTTATGCATCTTACGGTCTGCTCTTGGGCTGAACTTGCTAAGGCAGCCTGACCTGGCCATGTTGGTGGTTATTTTCCATGTTTTATTGCGGAACAGCTGATTTCTAATTGTTTTGAGATCATTTTAAATCCCTTCCCAGACTCACATGTTTCTACAATGTTTTTGAATAGCTCTTTGGATCTTGCCATTCACTTTGCATTTAAGAGCAAACAGTACTCATGTCTGAGGTTCAAGTAAGAAAGGCTCTCCAAAATCCTCTCTAAAGATGGTCTAATCACTGCAGCTAATGTTGTTCACCTGATTTAAATTTTAAGTAGCAATAAATGTGGAAACTTTTTCTCACAAGAATTTTTATTTTTAAATATTGTTTTATAAATTATTCCCTTTTCTTATATCATCTCCACTCCCCAATATTGTTAAAAAAACAATTGGGTGTCCTAATTTTCTCACATGGCTATATGTTAAATGAAACATTTGCAATATTGACATTCACGTCACTGTAGAGGCCCTTACATATGCTTTGATATTTAATGAACATTTATATTTTGACATTTAGTTGAAACTCTTACACTTACAGCAGAGGGTCAGAGTAGTGTTAGGAGTCTTGCCCAAGGACTCTTATTGATGTAGCACAGCATAGTTGCCCACTGGTGGGACACTGGTGATGTTATTGGCTGCGGTGATGCTGCGGCTGGTGATGTTACCAACCACAATACCAACATATTTAAATCTTAAGAAAAACTGCACTGCTGTTATTTCAATGCTTTGCAATATACCAATGTATACTGCAGAAAGCTGACAGGAGGTGGGACCCATACAAATCTCCTCACAGTCAGTGACCTGAGTGGTGATCAAACCCAGAGCTCCAGGCCACTGGAGCTGTGCAACACGCACACTACCTGCCGTGCCTGCATGCCAGGTGGGACAACCTATCATTTGCTTCGATTCATGATTGTCAGTGTTTGCCTTACAATGTTGATGGAATAGGATGAAGTAGTCAATCAGTAATGTTTCCAATCAAGAAGTGCATAGATTCAGAGCTGCAATTTAAAATCATTCATTTTCGGGGTTGCTGTGATATGTATGGTAAACCTAATCACAACATTTGTTTGGTTGGAATATGCAAATGAATCTCTAACCAATGAGTAATGACTGTCCAATCAAGAGGTGTGGAGAGTGTGAGCACTGTTAGTATTGAACTGACTCAGAGTACTGGTGCAGTGGGTTGGTTACTAATTTGTTATAAATGTATTCATATACAAATGAGTGCCTATGAAGAGAAGTGCTGAAAATATGACATCCATGAGCAGTGAAAAGATGGAACACTCACTGTGGGTGTGCTGTGAGCATCCTTAGCACACCTAGATATCACCCCCCCCTTCCCCCCACACACACACTCACACTAAATTATTGTACATTAAATTACAAACCAGATATTCATTATTAATCAGAAACACTATTGATCAGAGGAATGGTTGTTTGGAAGCTGCATTAATTGAACTGGGGAAGAGGGAACATTAATAATTAATAATATAGAACAGAAATGAAAGAACATGCAATGTGTATAATTTTCAAACTTAATAGACAGGTTTAAATATGTAAATTTTAGTTTTTATTTAACATACTGTTAGGAACTTCATTTCTTTCTCACATTTATCATTTATCTTCGATTGATATCAGAGGAAAGTGTGTGGTTATGGGTGGGGCTTACCCTTTAGAGACACCCATGCAAAATGATGCTGTGCTCTGTTTCTGAAAGGTTTATTCACTGTAGGGTTTGGGATGAACACATTCATAGTGGGGGGCTGGAGTTAAATTGTGCTTCACTGTAGAGAAAATTACAGACTCTGACTTCATTACAGTGGTGGTGAATGGAAGCAGGCATTGATGGTCATGACTACAACACAAAAATAGCTATTTAATTTACTATCCAAACCCACCAGTGAACTTACATGTGTTTTTCTATCTCACTGAAACAAAAGTATAAGGTGAAAGAAAGGAGGTTTCTTCCTCCCTTTATTCCCTCACAGTTAAACACACTACTTTCAATGTAAATGAGCTCTGTTCTGATGGGCTATGCTGTGCCTCTTTCAAAAGCTGTGTGGGATGACACACTCCTTATAACTTTACAGTATGAGATGGCAGTGCTGAACTGCTGTAGGCTGGTGAATGGGTGGGGCTAAAGTGCTGTAGGCTGAATGGTTGGGAGTTTACTCTTGGAAATAATGTGTGGGGCTAAGTTGCTCTAAACAGAATGCATGGGGCTCAAATGCTATAGGACAAATGGGTGTATCTAATGTTTCATGGGCTGAATGGGTGGAGCTGTACTGCTGTACATAGAATAGGCAGGACTAATCTATTGTAAATAGATTGGGTGGGTGGGGCTAAATGGCTGTAAGATAAATGGGTGTGGCTAAAGTGCTATGGGGTGGGAGTTAATTGTTGTGCTGTGCTGGGAGATGAATGGGAAGAATGGAAAGTTAAACTGCAGTAGGATCAATGGGTGATGCAGAAGTGCTGTAGAATGATGTGCCAAACTACACTGCTGTAAGGTAAATAGAAATGCTGTCTTTTTTTAAAGGTGGAACAGGAATTCTAATAATAGGCCAAATTTGGCTTCATGTGACATGCAGAGTAGCATCACGTAACCCTATTGGACAGTATTTTTGGCAGGAACACAATGTGGAGATTTTACTGTTAGTGTTTATTATTATTGTGATCATGTTTTTCTGAGTGTTGACTCCTGATTTCCTGTAATAATCAAACTCACATTCATATCTCTGTAACACAGTTGTTTAAAGCAGCAGTGTGTGTGTGTGTGTATGTCATGTGTTATGTAGGATGGCTGGAGAGTCCTGAGATGCTGCTGCCTCTTTCCACACACACACACACACACACACACACACACACACACACACACACACACACATTACATAACACTCCTCTCTCTGTGTGCTCAGTGTGTCACAGAATATCAGGTTTGTTTATGCGTTAGTGTGACTGAAATGTTGCAGTAAAGCATTATTATTTAAAGCGCTTTCTGTTGGCTCTGGGCTTTTCTCGCTGATTCAAGACCAAAAACCCCCTTTAATTCCCTTTTCAGCTGCTGAGGTGTTCGAAGATTTGTTAGAAACAGGAGCAGTGGGCTGGAGGACTGGGAGAAGATGATTTTGTGGACAAATTATTGATTTAAGGCATTTTTATATTTTACATAATAATATTGAATAATTTAAATTAGCTTGTACCTGTCACTGCCCTCTTACTTCTATGTACAGTATATCCTTTATAGTACATAGACATTAATGATTACATCCACTAGAGTGTTTTTCAGAGACAAAAGTTTCTGACAATAACAAACATGTGAATGTGTTATAAAAATATACAGTCATAGAAATTCTTTTAAAATAACTACATGGTGGTTTAGTTCCATCTTAATCTTGTTCATATGGCAGTGGTGGTGTTTTGCCTGAATGTTTGTCTGCACTGCCTCACAGCTTCAAGTGGTACCGCTCAGTTCTGTCTATATCTGTAAGCTTTTAGAGAATATGCTCACATATGGATAATACAGATAAATCATGATACAGAATTGTGGTGGGTATATGAAATGAATGGCTGGAAATGCAGTACCAAAGAACAGAGACACAGAAGAGCAACACAAAGTAGCCAAATCAAGTACATTTCTAGATATCTTTATAAAGAAATCATGAAGTTGATTGGTTGATAGCCATGTTATTTAAGTTTAGCAATGATTAAACATTTAAAATGCGAATTTAACACTAAGCTGTAAACATCCAACAAACTGTCAAAGGCTGAATGGGTGGGGCTAAACTACCGAAAGCTGTATGGGCAGAGCAAAGCTGCAGTAGACTGAATGGGCAGGGCTAAACAGGTGTAGGCTGAATGGGCAGGGCTAAACAGGTGTAGGCTGAATGGGCAGGGTTAAACTGCCGTAGGCTGAATGGGCAGGACTAAACTGCCGTAGGTTATATGGGCAGAACTAAACTGCCGTTGGTCCTATAGGCAGGGCTAAAGCTGCTGTGGGTCCTATGGGCAGGACTAAACTGCTGTAGGTCATATGGGCAGGACTAAACTTCTGTATGCTGTATGGGCAGGACTAAACTGCGGTAGGTCCCATGGGCAGGACTAAACTGCTGAGGTTATATGGGCAGGACTAAACTGCTGTTGGCTGAATGAGCTGTGCTAATCTGTGTTCAAATATATGAGCCCTTTAGTGGGGTATATGCAGTCATTGTTTGTTAGCAACTATTTGTTCCAGACTAAACACTCTTGGTCACTGAGATGAAGAGTGGGGGCTGTCTGCTTTAAATGACAGAGTGATGGTTTACATATGTGTAGGATTAGTGTTTTTTTTTGTGTGAATGCTTGGGTGATTTTCCCTGTAGAACTGTGTGTGTGTGTGTGTGTGATGGTTTACATATGTGTAGGATTTGTGATTTTATGTGTGTGAATGCTTGGGTGATTTTCCCTGTAGAACTGTGTGTGTGTATATGTGTGTGTGTGTGTGTGTGTGTGTGTGTGTGTGTGTCTGTCTGTCTGTCAGTACACTAACAACTCTGAATCACTCTCTGTGACATACTGAGATGCTTCACTGAGCCTGAACACCTCCCATCGAGAGAGAGAGAGAGAGAGAGAGAGAGAGAGCCTGAACACCTCCCATCGAGAGAGAGAGAGAGAGAGAGAGAGAGAGAGAGAGAGAGAGAGATTACGAGAGAAAGAGGGAGGCTGGAAGAGAAAGAGGGAGGCCTAGGGTTAGTGATTCGTTAATAATCATAAGCCTCTCCATCTCTCTTTCTCTTCTTTAGCTTTCTGTCTCTTTTGCTCTTTTTCTCTCCTTTATCTGTTCATTTTTTTCATTAATGGTGCTTTACAGGCACGAAAGCAGCTATGTTTGTTTTGTGTTTGCTTGAACCACAGGTTTTTAAAGAAAGAACACTGTACAGATTAGTCAGTGCAAGGAACAGTTCAAACAAACACATAAACAGCTTAAGCATTTAAATACTGAACATTTTAGTTTTAAAATGTAATAATTAACAACTTAAAAGTTGCAGATGAGCAGCGCTCTCTGTTCTGCTAATAGGTAGAGCAGTTTCTCTGAATCATATAAGGTGAGGAATGTGGAATATTTGTTGTTGAAAATTATCTATTAAATATATTTTCAACTCTCTCCTTAATCTCTCTCCTTCGTCACTGAATTATCTTTTTCAGTTCAGTTAAGCTTTTGGCCGGATCATATTTAGATACAGTATTTCTTGAACGTTAAGCACTTCTTAAAAAGAAAACTCATCCAATTTCTCAACAAAAAATAACAGTGTTATAAAATAATACTGGCACATGTTGTGCTGCCAGAGTACTGCTGTGTTTATGTTCTACGTACCAGAAGGGCACTTTGGTCATTAGACCTGACCTTGGGTGAATTTTTAAAAAATCATCTAAAGCATATTTTCTGTAATTGTTAAAAATGTTCCCCTCTGTCTGAGGGTATGAGTAGCACTGCCTGTGGTATTCACACAAGATCAACACACACTAACACCTTCACCATGTCAGTGTCACTGCAATGCTGTGAATGACCCACCACCCACATAATACTTGCTCTATGGTGTTCCCATGGGGTCCTGACCATTAAAGATTAGGGTAAAGGAGGCTAGAAAGTATGCAGAGATACAGATGAACTACAGTCTGTAATTATAGAACTACAACTACGCAGTGCTCCTGTATGGCCAGTCCTTGTAAAGTAGTACTGCCAATAGAATATGACCCTATGTACCAGATTAACATGAACTTGACACCATGCCGAATGCCAGACATGGCATACAAGGATATAAGGCCATAGTACTTTTAAAAGGAGTTGGGGAGTTGGGGATGAGGTAGGATGATGATCATCCAACCTCGTCACATCAAATCCTCACAGTATTGTGCCAGTAGTAGCAAAATCTAGTGGACAGCCTTCACTGGACAACAGAGACAGTAGAGAAGACAAATGAAAATATGTCCCAATACTTTTGTCAATGCATTGGTTGATGACGATATAGAAGTTTCAGGTCCTGGTACATTGCTTGTAAATGAACTTTACTTAATTTTGCATTTAATAGACTTGCCAGAATTCATGCTCTTCACAATACACCTGTCACCTCTGAACACAGTTTATCATTACATCAGTTTATAGAGAGATATTCTGAGATGAAGATGAAATAGATATTTACCTTGTCTTGTAACTTTTCAGTTCCTTGTTGTAAGATCTTCACACAATGCACAATACCTGGTACCTAGAACCAAAAATATCCCATGCAGAGACGACATGTCATAAAACATGTTATTTTAATTTAAATAAGTACAAGATTAACATTGATTTGAGTGCCCACTTGATAAAACACTCAAGACAGAGAAGAGCTTTGATAATTGATCTGTTATAATTTGGTGGTGTCTCTGTACAAAGCATTCTCAATACAGTAAATAGTGTGTGAATATGTTGTGTTCCTATCATAATGTTGGTAGGGTATGGTTTGTAGCATTCCGTACTGAATAAATATTATCATTCAGAACCTGAATAATGCAGGTTTTCTGATTCGAAATATTAAACAATTTCTTAGAACATAACACACACCCTGCCTCCAAGTAGTATTAAATTGAGTTAGAGCCTTCAAACTTTGAACAAGTGTAGTATTTATTAACAGATATCTAACTATTACGAACCAAAAATTTAAGTTGCTCAATTAAATTCTAACACATTTTAAACATATAAATTAGGGCCAATTATTATTCAACTCCTAAGTTTAATATTTTGTGGAATAAGTCTTGTTTGCAATTAAAGCTATAAATAATTTTTTATAAGATATGCTCAGGCCAGCACAGGTCTCTGGAGTAATCTTGGCCCACACATCCATGCAGATCATCTCCAAGATGTCTAGGTTCTTTGGGCATCTCTTGGTGACTTTGATCTTGAGCTCCTTCGACAAGTTTTCAATTGAGTTAAGGTCAGGAGACTAACTAGGCAACACCTTTTCCCTCTTAAACAAGGCCTCGGTTTTCTTGGCTGTGCGCTTGGGGTCAGTGTCCCCATGGAAGATGAAATGATGACCTATGTTAAGATCGTTGGAGGAGCAAAGGTTTTTGCCCAAAATCTTCAGGCAGGAAATGCTATCCATCTTCCCATGGATGTGGATTACATGGCTTGGGCCCTTGGCTGAGAAGCAGACCCACAGCATGATGTTGCCCCACCATGCTTTACAGTAGGGACGGTATTCTTTGGGTCTTATGCAGTGCCATCTGCTTGCCAAACATCCTGGTTGTGGTTGGCACCAAAGAGCTTGATCTTGGGCTCATCTGAGTAAACTATAGTTGGGCCTTGACATGATGTTTTGAAAGTAAAGGTACTTTTCGAGCTCAGCTGGAATGGAGACCATTGCAGTGGAGTATGTTACTTATGGGATTCATTGAAGCCAATGTCTCCACCACCATGAGGTCTTCCCGGGGCTCCCTCCTTGTTGTCCTTGGGTCAGCCTTGAACTTTCAGACAAGCCTGATCTTGGCACAGGAGGAAACTTTGAAAGGCTGTCCAGGCCATGGAAGGTTAATAGTAGGTCCATAAGCCTTTCACTTCCGGATAATGCTCCCGATGATGGAGACAGGTTGGCTCAACTCCTTGGAAAGGGTTTTGTACCCCTTGCCAGCCTTGTGACCCTCCATGATTTTGTTTGTGATGGCCTTGGAATAGTCTTTCCCATGTTGACCATGTGTGAGCGCTGTTCACAGGTTTGAGGATGGGCTTTTATAATCAGAAGAGGTGGGAAAAAACTGATAATTAATCCAATCTCATTGATCTTAATGCCTCAATTATTGTTAATATTTTAGGGATCCAAACACAATTCTGGTGTTTTGAGGGGTTGAATAATAACTTTTTTTTATTGAATAATTGAATAAAAAAGGAAGTAATGCTGCAGATGTCCTGCCCCATCTACAGTACAAATTCCAAAATGCTAATTTCTAAATGAGTAAGCAGGCAATATCTGCAAGGGGTGAATATTACTTGGAGGCATTGTACATTGCCAGTTTGTTAGTAGGTTGTAAGCTACAGATATCCTAATTTATGCATGTCATATGAAACATCAAGACTTAAACTATCTAGCTAGCATGGTGTTATCGGTGTGTCATCAGCTATCAGCGAGTAATTCAGCTTCAACCGCTACAATCCACTATTTTTCACCAACTACGTGAAATTGCAGTTTGAATACAATAGCAGCCATCCAGTGCATGTTTACTGCTTTGTCATTATGTACATGCTAAACCTGCATGCAGCTGGCTTCATGCCCGTTCTGGACTTATGTACAAAAACATCCACCTATTAAGCATTAGCACAAGGCCTTGGTTTAGTTGTCAATGGCCAGTTTTCTTTCAGCCGTGCAATCCAGTTTCTGCATACAACACTGGGAGAATTCAACCCATTCTCTCTAGGGTCTTTGTAGGCCAATGAAGGTGTCTGTTCTGTCCTAGGTTTAAATTGGCAATGTTCAAAATATGGACAGTATTGATTGAACAGGCCAGAGCCAGTCAGGTGCTAAAAGGTGGTATAAACATGAAAACATGGTGGAACATGTTCATATTGGATGCATCACCTGACAAACCAAATGCATGAAAATAACCATTCAAAACTATTTGAATAAAAAGTATTCAGATCCTACTCAGATGACCTACATATGGCTTATCTGTTTGATCCTGTCCTTAAAAATACCTACATGGAGAATGAAAAAGTGGATGACATCAAAGCAAGAGCAGTAGAACAGATTAAATTACTGCTGACTGGGCAACAAGCAGGTGCCACCGGCACCACTTCATCAGCTTCTCCAAGCTTCAAGCTGCAAAAGCAAATGTACCTGAGCAGAGTTGCTCTTTCAGAAGAGGACACTATTAAAATGGAGCAGAGAAGTTACCTGCAGACAATGACAGCGACCCTTTGTAGTGTTGGAAATTGTTGTCTTTGTGTTGCAAAGCTAGCCAGTTAGTTTATATATATTCCTGGATCACCCACTGTAAAACATTTCACTGTAAAAACGTCTTCTTATTTCGGTTGCTCCCTTTAGGGGTCGCCACAGCGGATCATCTACCTCCATCTTGCCCAATCCCCTGCCTCCTCTACTGTTACACCAACCATCTCCATGTAGTGGAGATTCACTGCAAATTTCACTGTAAAAAATGATAAATAATTGGCAGCAGAATTGCCAGGAAAATTAAATAATTGTATCCTACAGGGGGCAGCCATGGCCTAGTGGTTAGGGATCCAGCTTTCCCTTAAATCCCCAGTGGTTCCCACAGGTGCTGTGGATAGGGCTGCCCATAACTCCTTGCATGGCTGCTCACTTCCCCCTAGTGTGTGAATTCACTAGTGTGAATGTGTGTACTTCACTGCATGGATGGGTTAAATGCAGAGGACAAATTTCACTGGGCGCAAGCACAATGGATCTATATTTACATTTACATTTAGGTTTTAAAAAATGTTAAACTACAAATTACACATCTACATGTTTCTATTGTTTTGATATTTCATTTTATGTTGTAATACAATACTTTAATGCTATAGTATTTCTTCATAAACTGATGAATGTTTCAAACAGGACCTCTTTAAGTAAAAAACTGCAGAAGTCAAGAACTTTAACAACAACTTGAGTGAAGCCCACTCTCTAAGAAGCCTAAGATTACTTATCCCTTCTGTCTTATAGTGATTGTGGGTTTAAAAATGTATGCAAACTCAGTCCTACAGATATAAAAACACACAGAACACCTTACAGCAACAAAACCTTATGTTAACTAACACAACACAGGATTTACACCTCACTAAGAACTCCTATTGTAGAGTCCTTTGCTTAATTTTACAGTAAATAGGTGTTCAGAATACAGCAGGTTTTAACAGTGCTGACACCTTCCACCAATCTACACTGAAACCAGATGCTGTGAACCAGTTGTTTTATCTGGGACATACAGTATATAATTTCACTCTAAGCTTCAGTTTCCACAGACGTTCAGAATGTTTCTTGTATATGTAAAAATAATCAAACTAAGTTTGTGTGGGTTGTTTCTTTTTTAAATGGATAGAAAAGAGCAACAAAACTCTTTTAAATACTAGAATTCTGTACCTTGAATTACAATATTGTTAAGGGTAACACTAAGGGAATTATATAATAATTAAATATTAAAATTGTTAAAACAGTGTTAAAGGTTTTGGCATTTTGTTTTTACTAGATTGGAATTTGATATATATATATATATATATATATATATATATATATATATATATATATATATATATATATTCATGTTCTACAGCTGTTTCATGCTGATTACTTCATAAATCACCCCCCTTTTATTCTAAATTTAGTTTTTACATATTCTTATTCTGTCACATTGTAGTGATACTGCTTATAATAAACAACACAATATGAACCGAACTGGAAAAACAAGGACTAAATCAACTCAGAAATGTAATTTAATTTAATGAATGAGCACCAAGTGAGGTATCCAGATGATCAATAGAGACTCTGACTACTCAAAGGCGTGAATTCCACAGGTTTCAGTGACTTCAGGGGAATTAAATATGGGAAAAGACAAAATATAGGTTAACATGTTCAGTGTATTATGTTAACATAAACTATAAATCAGCTATTAAATGAGTCTAAACAAGGAACTATAAAATGAGTCTAATGAGTCTGTTAATCTGTTAAAACTACAATACGATGAAGCAAATTTGTTGTGTCTTTGACCGGAAGAACTGTAGCGTATAGCTTGATGTTACTTGGAGCTAAAAGTACATATATAATAAGGACTCTGAGTATACTGGAGTGAGCACTTGTAAAGACAAACTGAAGGCTTCTTAAGAGTGAGCTAACAAATGGAATGCTCCAAGCTGGAACACTGAAGGTAACAAAGAACCAAGGAAAAACTGAACTAAAATTAACTGAAGAACCTGACTCTAAAACTGTGAACTGAATTCCTCTGATCTCTACGATAAACAGCTTTGAACTGAACTAACCTCTCCTTTCCTTCAGCACTTTTTTAGCCTGTTAACCCCAGGGGCTAATTTTACTGTCCAGCGTATTCTGATTGGTGCATGCCTAATGCATCCAGGTGGGCCTTCCTGGGTGCAGTTGCCATGCACCAATCAGAACAGAACGTAACCTAAGAGGTTGCGCTTACACTGGCTTATGTTTCAAATGACTGATACAATGTTTCTGTTAGAGATGAAACTTTTTGAATATTAATCATTACTTCTCATTTGGAGAGTAAATTAAATATTTGATTAAACAAATTACATAAATTCAATGTGGTGATAAACAACCCGTCTGAAACATTGAATAAAATATTCTACATCAAATCATGAATGGGAGAGAAAACATGTCATCGCAGTGAAAGACAGTCAATAGTGCTTTCACTGTTGATTTCACCTACAAAACAGAACACAAATTCTCCTTAGTCCATTTGAACTAATGCCGCGTCCAGTAGTGGCACACCGTTCTGTGATTCACCACTGGGGGGGCACTGTTATTCTATGGTCACAATCTGGGAGAGTGCAATCGGTGAAACTTTTTACGTAAGGAATGTGTTAATGGGTCGTATCTCTGTTCCTCCAGAGAATACAGGTCAACAGAGTTCAGTGACGCTTGTAGATTTGGCATGGCATGGCTTGTAAAGTCCTGACATGCTAAAAGCTCACCTTATCGAGCAGAGTGGGTCTGATTTGATCAAAAGGGGGTACCCTGGTGGTTTGGGACCAGAGTTAGTCAATTTATGGTCACTTGCATTCCAGTCTTAATGGATGGGTGTTGGGCAGAGAGAGAGGCAAAGGAAGAAAATACAGACTCTTCGGGAATAGACCTGAATAGAAGTTGTGGGAATATCGTTGATTCACTACAACATTAGGAGGTGTTTTGAGGTGTAAATTTTTCTTGCTAGGAAAAGGTTTTGGCTCCCCCACGTTTTATTATTATTTAAAAATGCCTAAAAATAGAATCAGGTGCAGCACATCAGCTGCGAATGATTAGACCATTGTTGGAGAGGACTTTGGAGGAGGCTGTTTATTTAAACCTCAGACATTGGTTTGCTCTTGATTGTTGAAGTGAGTGGTATCACCATGGTCAGATCGCAAGAGCTCTCTGAGACCTTCAGATGGAAGGTTGTAAACACATATGATTCTCAGAAGAGATTTAAAAAAATTCTGACAAATTTTGACAATTTTCCACGATCTGGAAAATAATTTACAAGTGTACATTTAAAACAACTGCCAAAAAAGACTGTAAGATATGTAAAGATTTGGACTCAGACTCTTCTTTATTGTCATTCCCACCAATGACAAAATGAAATACAGTTACCGAAGCTCTGTGTACAACATGATTTAAAAGAAGTTAAATAAGATTATTAAAATAAATAATATAGCTACATAAAATAAGTTAAATACATGTATGAGTCAACCCTACAATGTAATCACAGGACTTGCAGGTAGCTCTTGCCACAGTTTATGTCAAACAAGTTTGATTTTCATTGGAGGTGTGCAAGGAGGAAAAACAATATCATTAGAGCAAGACTGAAGTTTGCCAGAGAACAGCTAGGAAAGGTCCAGGACTACTGGAACAATGTACTTTGAATTGTTTGAATTATAGTAGCAGAAGACAGCATTTGAGCACAAGAACCTCATAGCAACTGTGGAGCATGGAGTTGGAAGTTTCGAGGTTGCTTTGCTTCAGCGTGACCTGGAAAGCTCTTTATAGATATCACTGAAATCATTATTATATCAGAGGGGGCTTGAGGAAATTGTAGGACCACCTGTAACAAATCACCAGCGGTGTATGTTGCAGGAGGGGGTGGGGTTATTGCAGCAGTGTACAGTCTGAAGGAGGCATGCTTATTGAAACATTATATAGAACAGGAGGAGGCGTGGTTAATGTAGCAGTGCATAGGGCTGGAGGGGGTGTGGTTAATGCAGCAGCGAATAGGGCTGGACAAGGCATGGCTAATGCAGCAGTTTATAGGGCTGGAGGAGGCATGGCCAATGTGGCAGTGAATGGACCTGAAGGGAGTATGGCTGATGTAGCAGTGTACAGGGCTTTAGGGGGCTTGGTTAATGCAGCACTGCAGTAAAAGATGGGCTACAGTCTGTAACTCTATTGTACCATATTTTGGTTTTCAAAAAAGAGGACACTAGGAATACATGGGCATCCATCACGGTTTGACCAATGGTTGATGTAGATGCAATAGGGGCAGGGAGGTGGGTTCTACACAGATGTGTTTAAAGCTATGAAAATATGCATATAGTACATGTGACTGACTGTAAAAGCAAAAAAGATTTCATGATGTGAAATCAATGGAAAATATACAATACAAATGTATAAAATTTCCCATCCCAAAAACAGGGGACAAGGACATGGTCACCCTGTGTCTTGTTTTTCCTCACCAAACTATACTCCATATCGTGATGTCCAAACTGGGTATCAGCCGAACTGTGAATTGTCTTGCACCAACAGCTGCTAAACAACGAAGTGTGCAGATTGGGTATTAACATGGAGGCTAGGGCTAGTTAAGCTGGTTAACAGGATTATTACAGTGTGCCTGTACAGTGCATCCGCATTCTTAATTCTCAGCTCTCCACTGCGAGCTCTGGAGATGCACCATGAGAATCAGTAATGACTGTGTGTGCGTTGGTGTGTGTGTGTGTGTGTGTGTGTGTGTGTGTGTGTGTGTGTGTGTGGGTGGTAGGGTGGGTGTATTAATGTCTTCATTTTTTCCTCTAGCTTCTCCTTCAGTTTCTCATACACATACACACACACACACACACACACACACACATACACACATACCTGATATGTTGTTTTTTGTCAGCGTGTTGTTTTGGACATTGCTGAGTCTGGTGGTGTTCGTTCTTGCTGTGTGAGGCTTTTGGGTTTCCACCGTGCTTCTAGTTCCCCCAGAGGAGATATGTCTGTAGAATCTAGGAATCGCTGTACCAGCCATAACATTAAAACCACTGACATGTGACATGAATACCGTTTACTGTGTGGGTCCAGTGGCTCCTGTCAAGGGGTGGATTTATTAGGCAGCAAGTGAGTTGCTGTGTTGAAGCAGGGAAAATGGACAAGTGACAATTTGAAAAGAACCAAACTGTGATGTTCTAGATGACTGGGTCAGAACATCTCCAAAGCATCAAACAGGTCCCTTAAAGGAAAGAAATCTAGAATGCATCTTTTTAGTTGAAAAGTCCTTTCCTCTTTTATAGCACGCCTTGTGGCTGAGCATGGACCTGCACCTACACTAATAAATGAAAAGTAGAAAACACAAACATCAAAGTCAATCTAAAAACAATGCATAGAAGGTCTCATCACCACTTTTTTCCAATGACAGTCTCCTCTGGTGGCTGATGATGGTATTTAGAGGGTCACTGGCATTGTCCGTAATGTCCAGTAGTTTCTTCAGAGTCCTCTTCTCTGCCACTGTCACCAAAGAGTCCAACTTTTTGCCAACCACAGAGTCAGCCCGCCTGATCAGTTTGTCCAGCCTGGATGGGTCCTCCTTGGATATGCTGCTCCCCCAGGTCACCACAGTGTAGAACAGGTCACTGGCAACCACGGACTGATTAAACATCCACAGGAGTTTCCTGCAGATGTTGAAGGACCGTAGCCTTCTCAGAAAGTACAGCCTACTTTGTCCCTTTCTGTACAGGTGGTCAATATTACATGTCCAGTCCAGCTTGCTGTCCAGCCACAGCCCGAGGTACTTATAGGAGTCCACAGCCTCCACCTCATATCCCTCAATCAGAACTGGTTGTGACTTTGGTCTGGACCTCCCAATGTCAATGACCAGCTCCTTGGTCTTTGAGGTGTTGAGCTGCAGATGATTCCTGTGTCACCAGGCTGCAAAGTGCCTCACCAGGCTCTGATACTCCTCCTCACTATCACTGATACACCCAACTATGGCTGTATCATCAGCAAACTTCTGGATGTGACACAGCTCTATATACCGTGCCCTCCATAATTATTGGCACCCCTGGTTAAGATGTTTTCTTTAGCTTCTAATACATTTTTTTAGAGTTTTTTTTCTAAATAATATAGGACCACAATGGAAAAAAGAGTAAAATCCAACCTTTAACTCAAGTGAATTATAAGGGGGGAAAAATGAATACGAAATAATTATTCTTCATAAAATCACTTGTTCCACAATTATTGCCACCCCTAACAATTCTTAGGAAATAAATGTAATTAAAGCATTTCTGTCTATTCTTTTTAACATGAGAAAGACAAAGGAACATACCATTCAAGTAAGGCAGATGTGTGTTGACCTTCACAAGTCAGGCAATGGCTACAGTGGAACAGTGGTAAACAAGCCTAGACGAGGACGCAAGTTTATTTCGCGGATGATAAGAGAAATAAAAAGTTCTCCAAAGCTCACTGTTAGAGAATTGCAACAAATGGTAGCTTCTTGGGGTCAAAAAGTCTCCAAAACAACCATCAGGCGCTATCTACATGCCAACAAGCTGTTTGGGAGGCATGCACAGAAAAAAACTTTTCTCACTCACAATCATAAATGCAAACATTTGAGTTTGCTGAGCAGTACTGGAACTTCAACTGGGACCGTGTGTTTTGGTCAGATGAAACACAAAGAGCTTTTTGGCAACAAATGCTCTAAGTGGGTCTGGCGTAACACAAGAGCTGAGTATGCAGAAAAGCACCTCATGCTCACGGTGAAATATGGGGGAGGATCAGTGATGCAGTGATGATCTCTTCCAAAGTCCCTGGGAACCTTGTTTGGGTGCATGGCATCATGCATGCTTTGAAATACCAGGACATTTTAAAACAAAATCTGGTGGCTTCTGCCCGAAAGCTGAAGATGGGTCGTCACTGGGTCTTTCAGCAAGATAATGACCCTAAGCATATGGCCAACACAGAAATGGTTCACCACACACAGAATCAAGCTCCTTCCATGGTCATCTCAGTCCCCAGACCTCAACCCCATTGAAAACCTGTGGGGTGAGCTGAAGAGTAGAGTGCAGAGGAGAGGACCCAGGTCGCTGGATGATTTCCAGCGTATTCTCCCATCTTGTGAAACATTATAGGAGAAGATTAGGTGCCGTCTTGTTGGCAAAAGGGGGTTGAAAAACCTGTGTTATTTGCTTATGTGTTTTGTAAATATTTAAAACACATTTTTGAACGATTGTGTGTTGCCTCATCTGTTGTATGTAAATGTAATCTCATTGTTTCTGTCTCTTCTGCAGGTGGTGAGTTTAGTGTGGAACCAAAAATCACCCAGTGCTGGATCTCAGAAGGACTTGTAGAGTGGACGGACCCTTGAGGGTGCATGGAGCACTCAAGGACGACACAAGGACGGCCGGGAACTCGTGCCTGCCTCTGGTTTGGCCTGGTCTCTGTGGTAGCAGCCTTTGTGTGCGTGGAGGCTCGGGCTGCGCCAGCCTCCGACGCTCTGGGCAATGTGACATGCACAGAGGTATTGCCCAAATGCAGGCCGGGCATCATCTTGCCAATATGGTACCCCGAAGACCCTTCCATGGGCGACAAGATCGCCAGGGTCATTGTGTACTTTGTGGCCATGATCTACATGTTCCTGGGTGTTTCCATCATTGCCGACCGCTTCATGGCAGCCATTGAGGTCATCACCTCTCAGGAGAAGGAGATAGTGATCAAAAGACCCAATGGGGAGACAACTACTACCACTATCCGTGTCTGGAATGAGACTGTGTCCAACTTGACACTGATGGCATTGGGATCTTCTACCCCAGAGATCTTATTGTCCGTCATTGAAATATGTGGCCATGACTTCCACGCAGGCGAGCTTGGGCCATCCACTATTGTAGGCAGTGCAGCATTCAACATGTTTGTTATCATTGGCCTTTGTGTGTCAGTGATTCCAGATGGTGAGGTGCGCAAGGTAAAGCACCTTCGTGTCTTCTTTGTCACAGCTGCTTGGAGTGTTTTTGCTTATGTTTGGCTCTACATGATCCTGGCCGTCTTCTCACCAAATGTGGTTCAGGTTTGGGAGGGCCTAGTGACGCTGGCCTTTTTCCCTGTCTGCGTCTTGCTGGCATGGGCAGCAGACCGGCGCTTGCTCTTTTACAAGTTCTCACAAAGGAAGTACCGTGCTGACAAGCACCGTGGCATTATCATTGAGACCGAAGGTGAGCGCTCCAAAGGTGGCATTGAAATGGATGGCAAGATGGTGAACTCGCACTTCATGGATGGTGCTAACAGCAACCTGATAGGACTAATAGAAGGGAAGGAGATGGATGAATCTCGCCGGGACATGATCCGTATTCTGAAGGACCTCAAGCAGAAGCACCCAGAGAAAGAGCTGGACCAGCTGGTTGAGATGGCCAACTACTATGCCCTTTCTCACCAGCAGAAGAGCCGAGCCTTCTATCGCATCCAGGCAACACGAATGATGACAGGTGCTGGGAACATCCTGAAGAAACATGTGGCAGAACAAGCTAAAAGGAGCGCAAGTGTCCAGGAGGTACATGTTGAAGAGCCAGAGGACTTTCTGACGAGGATTGCATTTGAGCCTGCCACATATCAGTGCCTGGAAAACTGTGGTGCTGCTCTGCTTACTGTTGTACGCAAAGGTGGTGATGTTGCCAAGACCATCTATGTGGATTACAAGACAGAGGATGGTTCGGCTAATGCTGGTGCGGATTACGAGTTCACAGAGGGCACCGTGGTGTTCAAGCCTGGTGAGGTTATTAAGGAGATCACCATTGGCATCATTGATGATGACATCTTTGAGGAAGATGAGCACTTCTTTGTGCGGCTTAGCAATGTTCGAATCTTGGAGATGGAAGATGAAGTGCTCTCACCCAACAGCTTACCATACCCCAAGGCCGTGTTAGGATTTCCGGCAGTTGCCACAGTGACCATACTCGATGATGACCATGCTGGCATCTTCACATTCGAAAGTGAGTCTGTCCATGTGAGTGAGAGCGTTGGCATCATGGAGGTGAAGGTGCTGAGGACATCTGGGGCCAGAGGGACTGTCATTGTACCGTTCCGAACTGTGGAGGGACTTGCCAAGGGAGGTGGAGAGGACTTTGAGGACACATATGGGGAACTGGAGTTCAAAAACGATGAGACCTGGTAAGAGCTTCTACTGTTTGTGGTAAAATTGCTTGTTTAGAATATATGTAAATATATTCTAAAATATATATATAGAATATATGTAAACCCTGAAACTCTGTTCATTTCTTCGTCTGATTATGTATTAAGTACTATATGAGAGGGAAAAGGATGCCTAGGCTGATGAAAGGCTCCTTAGCAAAAAAGAAAGTCTAGGATAGCAATAGAATGTCAATGATAATTACCAAAGCATTTCTTTATATTGAATTTAGAATTTTATATGTTTTATTGAACATCAGATTTAGTTTGTTTGTGCTGAAACTTCTGACACAGTGATACAAATACACCCAACCAACCACACCCTAGTACGTAACTGAAATAACTTAACAACTGCCTGAAATACTTTATCAACCACCCTAGCAACCACCTTGTACCACATATAAACACCTTAACACTATAGCAATCAACCTGGGACATTTTAGCAACCACTTGAAATATCGTAGGAACAGCATAGCACTGCATTTGCAACCACCTGGGACTCTTTAGAAACCACTGCTATGTCACTTATGGCTGCCAATGTTTGGATGAAATATTGTCCCAGAAAAATTGGAGATAAACAATATTGCCATTTTGAAGTCGTATGCCACTGATATAATGATAATACAACAGACATTACACCCTTTTGACATTCAATTACAAAGAATCTTTAGATATTGGATTTATAAAATATTTGAAACAAATTATACGTAAATAAAATTAACCTTCTCTTTTAATTCTGAGGTCAATATACCAGCTAATTCCTGTTAATGTGTCATAAGAAAAACATAATGGGTGATATTAGGGTCAACAAAAATATTGTGCAATATTTTCATGATATGATAAGTTGATAATGTAAATATCATGACAATATAATGGTCAAATTCCAATTTCAGACTGAAGCGCGGCGTGATAGCACTTGGGTAAAAGTAGTTCCGGTTACTCTTTCCCGCAGCTATTTGTGTGTGCTTGTGTTATTGCTTTATGAGTGGCGATGTGATATGTGTCCATATACAGTGAGCCGTAACTGCTGACTGTTCCTGGAATGTGTGTGTGTGTGTGAGTGTGTGTGTGTGTGTGTGTGTGTGTGTGTGTAAAGGGACAGCTGCATTACAGTGAACATAGACAGCAGGGGATCCATTGCTGTGATTTGTAGTGCAATATATGGGCAAAAGTACTGGGACACCTGCTCATTCATTGATTCTTTTGAAATTAAGGGTCTTAAAATGTTTATTCTTACTTTTGTTGGAGAAACTGTCTCTACTGCCCAGTGATGTTGGAACATTGCTGTGAGGATTTGATTGCAACAAGAGTGTTAGTGACCTGAGGATGTTGCATGATAACCATGGAACATCTTTGTAACAAACAACACATATCCACTGCTCAGTACCGGCATGGTGGTAATAGGTTCATGCTTATCTGCTCCAGAGAGTCATATTTTATTGGCAGTACTTCTCTACAGGTACTAGAAAAGCTATATTTGTGCACATTTGCACATTTGTGATGGCAATAAATGCAAGAGTAGCTGAATGCATTCATTAGCAGAAGTGCACACAAACATTTGGAAAAATAATTTAGGTGACAGTAAATGTGCTGTAGGCAGTCATTCATAAGCCTACATAAACATTCTTACATTTTTTTATTTCTAATATGTGTTCCTGCTCATAAACAGATGTGAAATTTTTCTAAATGTATTTCATTTCACCTCAGAAAATATTCTGACAAATGAAACTCAATGTTCATTCGAATTAATAAATTAACTGATGCTTTTTTTAATTTAATTTCAGAAATTTGATCAAGTATCACAAACCTTAAGGCTTCGGAACTTATTTTGTATGTGCTGAAAGGTCTTAAATCACTACAAATACACAAAAATCACTCTAGCACCCATATTAACTTCAGTCGCACCCACTTGAAATAACATGCCCCCCCAAGATACCACAGCATCCACCCAGTAACATCTTAGCAGAACATAAATGCCCAGTAAACAATATCTTAACAACCATCTTAGAAACACTATATCACTCACTCTAGCAACCACCTGAGACACTTGAGCAACCTCTTGAAATTCCATAGCAACTGCAGAGCTATTGCCTAGCAGCCACTTAATCGTCTGGTTGTCTTTCACATCGCAGATAAAAAATGTCTGTTCCAAATTTCTCTTCACACACACACACACACACACACACACACACACACACACACACACACACACACACACACAGTAAGTGAGTTACTCATGCGTTGTGGGTTCCTGTGGCAGTGCAGTGTGGGAGGCTTGTGCAGAGTAAATATTCAAACAGCTCTATTAATAACAGCACTATCACTGAATCTCTCTCACTCTCTTACTCACTCACTCTCTCAGTTTCTCTAATTTCCATGTAGTTCTCCTCCCCCCACCCCCCTAGTGTGACTGTCAAGCTCTCTCTGTGGTTTATCATCATCTTGCTGATTGTTTGTGTGTGTGTGTGTATGTGTGTGTGTGTGTGTGTGTGTGTTTGAGTGAATGAAGCTGATTAATTATATCCGTTATGGAATTTTTAGACCATCATCTGTCTCTTCCTGGCCTACAGTGCCATTTCCCCCCCAAAGGGAGCAGCTGAGTGTGTGTGTGTGTGTGTGTGTGTGCGTGTGCGCTCAAATGGAGAAACATGGTCCACTTAAACTTGATGATAAACGCCTCCGTTTTAAACCCCTGATGAAAAGCAGCATATTCACTTTAGCCTACACACAGTAACTAGCATTAAAACGACAGGCAATGGAAATATATATCATACAATGCATGATGCTTTAACAGTTAGCCCACATAACCACAATTAGCCCCACCCATTTGGTCTACAGCAGTTTATCCCCATCCATTCCCCTTAAAGGCTGCAGCACTTTAGCTAATGTTGTTGCGAGGTGTCCAAACAAATTCGCTTAGGTTTTTGAGGAGTGTCAGAAGTGCTTGGCACCTTCTCAGTCCAATAGTACTCACTATGACGATTGTTTACTTGCCTGAATTAACTATTGAGGGAATGTTGCCTGGGTACAGTCCAGTCAGTAGTTTGTGTGCTTGCACTGCACCATGCATGTGCTCATGGAAATCAAAGCATGCGGCTGTATTTGTGCTGGCTGTGGTTAATTTTGGCTTGGTATTTGTATTTTGGAGCACTGTTGACCTCTAACACTTTTGGACTTGGTAAGGAGGATGTTTACTGTGGCTGAGGTTCAAGTCGAGATGTTCAACAATGTGCTGAGAGCTCTGACTACTGTTTGGTGCTTACTAGCATTGAAAACCTGTAGACACACCTTGGCTGGAGGACAGACGAGTATACAAGGCTAACAGTATTCTGCTATGGACATGTTTATAGCTTTTATGATGCCTCTAAAAGTCTTCAATGTCTAATATGTGGTTTGGTCAGGGTTTGAGTACAGAGTACTCTATGGTCCATTGATTACTCAAGTCCATTTCAATATTGTTTCAAGGAAATGATTACATTATCAAAAATGTACACATTTCCTTGAATTTTTTTTATGGGCTTGAATTTGTCTTGAATTTCTATCATATCATACTAGGCCAACAAAAAAAAATATTTGGAGTGATTATGGACATTTTGGATAAGTTTTGGGCCATTTGGAGACACCTAGTTTATACCTATTGAAAATGCTTTGTAGCTCCTGAATACATTGTTTCTGCTCCAAATGTTGTATTTTGTATTACATGACCCAGATAAATCAGAAAATGTACAGTACCTTGCAAAAGGATTCACTTTTTGGTATCTTCTGTGTTTTGTTTCTTCACAATCTGGAATTAAAATGGATTATTTGAGGGTTTACATCATTTCATTTACAGAACATGCCTACAGTGGGGAAAATAAGTATTTAGTCAGTCACCAATTGTGCAAGTTCTCTTACTTAAAAAGATGAGAGAGGCCTGTAATTGACATCATAGGTAGACCTCAACTATGAGAGACAAAATGTGAAAAAAAAATTGAGAAAATAATTTTGTCTGACTTTTAAAAAATTTATTTGCAAATAATGGTGGAAAATAAGTATTTGGTCACCTACAAACAAGCAAGATTTCTGGCTGTCACAGACCTGTAACTTCTTTTTTAAGAGGCTCCTCTTTCCCCCACTCATTACCTGTATTAATGGCACCTGTTTGAAGTCGTTAACAGTATAAAAGACACCTGCCCACAACCTCAAACAGTCACACTCCAAACTCCACTATGGTGAAGACGAAAGAGCTGTCGGAGGACACCAGAAACCGAATTGTAGACCTGCACCAGGCTGGGAAGACTGAATCTGCAATAGGCAAGCAGCTTGGTGTGAAGAAATCTACTGTGGGAGCAATAATTAGAAAATGGAAGACCTACAAGACCACTACTAATCTCCCTCGATCTGGGGCTCCACGCAAGATCTCAGCCCGTGGGGTCAAAATGATCACAAGAACGGTGAGGAAAAATCCCAGAACCACAAGGGGGGATCTAGTGAATGACCTGCAGAAAGCTGGGACCAACGTTACAAAGGCTACCATCAGCAACACACTACGACGCCAGGGACTCAGATCTTGCAGTGCCAGACGTGTCCCCCTGCTTAAGCCAGTCCATATCCAGGCAGGTCTGAAGTTTGCTAGAGAGCATTTGGATGTTCCAGAAGAGTATTGGGAGAATGTCATATGGTCAGATGAAACCAAAGTAGAACTATTTGGTAAAAACACAACTCGTCGTGTTTGGAGGACAGTGAATGCGGAGTTGCATCCAAAGAACACCATACCAACTGTGAAGCATGGGGGTGGCAACATCATGCTTTGGGGCTGTTTCTCTGCAAAGGGACCAGGACGACTGGCAATGAAGATGAAACGTGGCTGGGTCTTTCAGCATGACAATGATCCCAAGCACACTGCCAGGGCAACAAAGGAGTGGCTTCGTAAGAAACATTTCAAAGTCCTGGAGTGGCCTAGCCAGTCTCCCGAGCTCAACCCCATCGAAAACCTTTGGAGGGAGTTAAAAGTCTGTGTTGCCCGCCGACAGCCCCAAAACATTACTGCTCTAGAGGAGATCTGCATGGAGGAATGGGCCAACATACCAGCAACAGTGTGTGCCAACCTTGTGAAGACTTACAGAAAACGTTTGACCTCTGTCATTGCCAACAGAGGATATACAACAAAGTATTGAGATGAACTTTTGTTATTGACCAAATACTTATTTTCCACCATTATTTGCAAATAAATTCTTTAAAAGTCAGACAAAATGATTTTCTCAATTTTTTTTTCACATTTTGTCTCTCATAGTTGAGGTCTACCTATGATGTCAATTACAGGCCTCTCTCATCTTTTTAAGTGGGAGAACTTGCACAATTGGTGACTGACTAAATACTTATTTTCCCCACTGTACAACTTTGAACAATTTATTTTTTAATTGTGAAACAAACAACATATAGGACAAAATAACAGAAAACGTCAGTGTGCATAACTGTTCACCCCACTAAAGTCAATACTTAGTTGAATCCCCATTTGTGGCAGTTACAGCTGCCAGTTGCTTTGGATAAGTCTCTATGAGCTTGGCACATCTGGGATTTTTACCCATCGCTCAAGCCAAAACTGCTCCACCTCCTTCAAATTAGATGATTTCGGCTGGTGAACAGCAATCTTCAAGTCTGACCACAGATTCTCAATTGAATAAGATCTGGGCTTTGACTAGGCCATTCCAATACATTTACACATCATCACCAGTCCTTGCTGCTGGTATTCTTGGTATGATGACATGTATTGGTTTTGCACTAGATGTAGCATTTTCTATGGAGGCCAAAAAGTTACATTTTGGTCTCATCTGACCAGACCACCTTCCTCCAAACATTTGGGGAGTCAAATTGAATCTTTGTTTTGTCCAAGTAAAGGTTCTCTTGGCATGTTAGTTGAGGTACCATGTTCTTTCTGTTTGATGATAATGGATTTGATAGTGCTCATTAATGTAAATGATGGAAGCAAATCCTGGAGGTGAATGATTGTGTGGCCCCAAGTATTTATTTCAGTTTAAGCAATGAATGATTATTGTGCTATATATACAACATAAGATAACTTCAATCTACATACAGTGGTTAAAGCATCCCATATAGTTCAGCTAAACTTGAAAACCAGAATGTAAAATTCATGTTTGTGATTTCACAAAACAAACACATTTTTACCAACAGCAGTTTAGCTTCAACCATTCATGCACATAAGCTTTATGAGTGATGCACATTGCAGACGAGAGCTCATTTACACATCAGTCTTAAAAGCACAATACAGGGCAGCCAATCTGAACAGAGCTCATTAACATACGTCAGGGTGTCGAGTTAAAGGTGTGTTTCATTGTAAAATTTGTAATGAAAATGAAGAGGGTAAGACTCTTAAATTAAACCACAGTCTATTAGTTAATTAGTGGTACTGTTCATTATTAACAGTATCTTCATTAATTATTTATAATAGCTATGAATCTCATGAGTGTGTGAGCGCGCACGAGCATATAGGCTTATAAAGGAATGTTCCAGTTGTTACTCAAGCTCATTTTGACAGACTGTCGCTTTTCCTCTCTCATGCACATGCACACACACTTTTGCGGTTTGTACAAGTGACAGGACACATGTCCGCACTGATCTGGTTGCTGCTGACCGCTCAGCTTCAGTCTCACAGACAGGAATAAAACTGCTTTCTTAGACACACACACACACACACACACACACACACACACACACACACACACACACACACACACAGACACACACACACACAGACACCGAGATGCACACTCACACACTCTATATTTAGAAATAGGGCAGCTCCCCTTTATTTGATGTCACTCAGTTCTGCAGCTCTCTCTCTCTCTCATGATCTCACATATTTTGTGTGGGTGTGTGTGTGTGTGGGTGTGTGTGTGTGTGTGTGTGTGTGTGTGTGTGTGTGTGTGTGTGTGTGTGTGTGTGTGTGTGTGTTGGTGCTGCTGTTGGTTTTCTGTCGAACTCTGCATCAGTGATCTAGGCCCTGTGTATCTCCAGTGTTGGTTATTAGCTCTGGCTTCAGCTGTAGTTTTGGCTATTAATTTTATTTTTATTTCCAGTGTTGATTATTAGACATGGTTTAATCTGGTTTAAAATAGTTTTCACACAAAAAGCCTCTGACAAAACTCTCCCATAAAAATGCATTGAAATGTATCCAGAAACCTTTGACCATGCACCTTGTCACTTAAAATGTGGAGTGCCCAGACTAACAGCTGTGTCCCCAAACTTTTAACCACCGATTCCAGTGCTCTATTGTGATGTCATCAAAGACATCATGGAACTGGCATCGTAAAAAGGTCATTTCTGCCTAGTTGACTCAGTGTTTAGCAGCTCACAAGACAAGTCGATTCTTATGCTTAGACTGACACTGGCTACGTTTACATGTAAAGATTTCCCCAATCTGATTGAATTCATTTGATTTCTACATTCAGACCTGGGTGTTTACATACACACTGTATTCAACAATCTGATAAAGATATGCATGTACACTGCAAGTAATCTGATCCAAAATGATGATCATCACTGTGAATAAGCTGGACCAATTTGATTAGCCAACTTGCATAATCAAAGGCAACATACATCATGCTTTTGAAGACCTAACCACCTCGCTGACCATTATAGGGTATGTTTTGTCTAGATGACCAGCTTTTCAACCTCCTTGGCCAGCATCTTACTCAGCTTAAACCATGCAAAACCATCTTCATCTGTATTTTTCAGCCAGGTATCAACTACCTTAAGTTACCAAAAAATGCTTGTACCTTTGTTAAACCCAACATCAATGTCGTTTTATTCCGTTTTAGTATTCGTATTCAGTAAAACAGGTAAATGGCAGAGCTGCAGTAACGGTATTTGATAGGATAATCAGGACTCTAACAAGTAAACAGCAGAAATGCAATAACATTTATTTATTATCTGCATCTTTTCCATGCTTGTGGTTGAGAGGATTAGTGAAAGATGAAGTTGGTTTCATTATGCACAGATGGAGCTGCAGTCAAAAATGGAGTTTATAATAGAACCATAAATTGCAGATGGATGCGATCTGGGATTTTTTTGTGAATATTCTGTGTATATACCACCCACAAGCTCAATAACTGTGCTAAGTCACCTGATTGCATGGATACATATTGTGAGACATTTAGCTGCTCCTTCTTCTATTTACAGAAAGAGGGTGCAAAAAGCAACTGTGTTGAGAATAGCATTGCCTTTGTCAAATGGGAAACTTGACCAAAACACCCAGATATTAATCCCTTAAATCATGTGGCCTGTTTCTAATTTTTGATTCTTCAACTTGGCCAGTTCCACAGTTTTGCCAACACAGAAATGTGTAACATGCTTCAGACATATGAGCCCAGCTTTTTCGTTGACAAAGATGCCACTATAAGAGAATGGCTGCGTTTCATGCAGTCAGGGAAGTGTTTGGTGGGCTCCTCTGTGTATTATTTGGTCAAAAAACTAAAGACAAGCAATCCACATTCACAAAGTCATTCTTTTGTCCCTTACACTGCATTTTAGCAGTATGCCATGTGAGAGGGGATTTTCACATCTCAGTATGATCAAGACGAGTAGAGATTCTACCTGTTAGACCTTTGTCTCTCATCCTTGATGCACATCCATTTATCTAAGATGACAACAGAGACTTTTGACCCTAAGGCTGCTGTTGATCAATGGATGCAAACAGCTTGTCATAGGCTCAACCAAGGAGAAAGAAGTCAACCTTCATTGTCCACCATGGGAGGAAGAGAATTTCAGCAATATTAATCTGCTCAGTTACGAAGTATAAGTAATTGTGAATCAAGTTTACCTGCTTTAGTGCAATTGAAAGTAAGAACAGGTGCACTGGAGAGGCAACATCAAGACAACCCCCAAAAAGGGAGTGATTTTGTAGGTGGTGACCACAGATAATTACTCTCTCCTTATCCTTCTGATTCATCTCTGGTTTTGCATTTTGATAGTGTCCTTTTCACGACTGAGGCAGTACCTGCAGCCCATTCAGGTGGCACAGGTAGTCCAGTTCCTCCAGGATGGCCCATCTATATGTGCTGTTGCAAGATGGCTTGCTGTGTCTCCAGAGCATGAAGGAGATACTAGGACACAGGCACAGGACACATTGCATGATGAGAGGACAGACAGGTAAAAGGAAATGAACCCACTATGAAATGAACCTACTCATTTGCGCAATTAGATTAATTTCCTAATATTAACATTGTTCTAGCATTTCCATGGTAACATTATATTCAGATAGGAGAGGAGTCATCTTTTTTGGCTTGTATGTGCAGAAAACTATTAAAATGAACATTAAAACAAATTACATTCAGACATGATGCATTATTATGTACATACAAATATAAACATATATTTGTCCCATGCTCTTTTTACCATGTTCTCCGTGCATGGGGATAATCCAAAAAATTCGGCTGTAGTTAGCAGGAGCAATCTTACCATTATCAAAGGCTTTGTGAGGTCATAGTATTCAGACACTGCAGTTTGCACGTTTTACACCAACAGGTTTGTTTTTTTTTAAGTAAGGGGTGGGACAAAGATTGCTAAAGCCAGGCAATTGAACAGTCAGGCAGCAGTGTGAGTAATAGAATACATGTTTGGGATGATTATGTATTTGTTGTGGTACAGTATTTTGGTACTGAGTATGATTCACCATGTTGCTTAGTATGATACATTTTTCAGAATTGACCTGCTTTAACCTCACTTAACTGCTCTCTCCTTTCGCGATCCAAAATCAGATTGGCTGCAATATAATACAGACAGGTAACAGTCAAGAGAACTGCAAAACCTACACTCAATAAATTCATTTACTGTTTTCCCTTTAGAATTCTTAAATAAAGCCTTTCTCTCCAATTCCACAATGTTGGATGAAATGGCCCTTATATTACTAAAACCCTCTTGAACATTCCTTACCCTCCCCTCTCCCTCAATATATTAGTAAACTTGATATGATTGCTCTTAACTACTGTACAAGTTCAGAAACGTAATCATTCTAATATAAAAATTGGAAATAATAAACAGCAGCAGCCTCTCTATGACCAATGAGAAGTTTAATATAATTTCACACTAGCAATTCACTAATTAATGAATCCCTTAATCCAAAGAAAAGAGCAATTTGTACTTAAACATATTGAAGGTAAATGTTTATACACATAAACATGTGTATGAATATTTAAATCAGTTAATTAATTTGACTCGCGATGTCTAAAAGTCACAGTTCTGTTTTTGTGTTTAAAGGTGAAATTACCCTCTAAGAACTTACTAGGACTATCAGCAGTCTACATGAGTAATGGGACCAATAAGCATTTCAAACTTCCGTACAGCCCCATAGACCATGGCCTAAGATCATTAGAGGGTTCTGATTGGACAGTGATAACACTTCATTGTGGCATGAGTACTACCATATATCAGGACAAAATGTAGTCCAGTGCTTTGTGGGGTTTTTTTGCATGTTCACAGCACCACACAGCAGAATATAATGCTGTTTAGCCAATTGTAGTTTAAGGCGTTTTATGTTTCATTATTTAAATGTAAATCCACTTGCATTGCTTTTCTGTTAAATGATTAAGTGACAGTAAATCAATGTAAATGATCATTTACTTTTCATTTTGGCATGGTTTCCACATTCCAGTGTTTAAATCGAATCTTGTGTGCACTGCATTCAATTAAGTGCTTATGTTTGAAGAACCTCAAATTGGAAAGCTCTAGAGTTGTGGCTTGATTTACATTTTGAGGTGTTATATTCAATTCTGACACAAATTCAGTCTTTTGTTTTGAAAATGGAAAGTGTATTGTTTTTCAGTAAAGAGGTCACATGATGTGACAATGTTTTCACTTTTCACTTTGGCACGTTTTCTCTGTGTTCTGGTTACATTTCACATTTTTTACTGTATTGTTTACTAATTTGGCACTAATTCCTCTGAAAAGGCTTATGCTGCTCCATTAAGGCTATGCCCTGTAAAATTAGAGGCTAACTAACGACTACCTATCTGTCTAAGTAATGTAAATTTTTATTTGGCCAATCTTCTCAGCATTCTAGGTCCTGAAGACAAGAAGTAGTCACCTATCATCCTCACTCCACCACAGTTTATTTATTATCTTAAACTGACTTACACCAGCACACTCTGCTTGCAAAGAAATCAGGCATAGATGAATTATTTAAAGAAATGATTATTGGTTCTCATATTGTCATGGTGATATGTGATGGACAATAATTCATAAGCCATATTGATCACAGTAGAAAATGTTTCAATGATTTTTCTGATATTTTGATTATTTACATGATGTCACTGACTGACATTCATTACAGGGCACATCCATCAGTTCATTGTATTCAAGCCAAGCAGAAAGAGCAGAACACACACATCAATGCATGATGACATACACTTCAGGCATGCTCAGCATCAGTACTGAACCTGGAAACCAGTGAATCTGTGAGTAACTGATCTTGGGGTAAAACCATGGTTATGGTGACCTAATTTTTCTAGAAGTTTTCTAGATAGAAAATAAAAGCTAAAGGCAGTTTTAGACAAGCTGCTTGTTTTTACCATTAGCTCGCAGGCCCTCTGTATGACCGATTAGGCTTCCTGTATCCTGATTAGGCATACAGAGCTATACGCATCATACAACAGCTGTCACACTGATCAGCCACTGGCTCCTTATATGGTGTGAAGACAAGGTAACTTTCACATTTCAATGCATAAAATTTAATGAAAGGCCAAATTAGTAAATTTTGTAATAATATCTTTTCATCATAAAGTACCTACTTTTAGGAAGTCTACTAAATAAAGAAAGTGAACTTTGAAATTAGCTTAGCACTCAGGATTATGATGCACGCAGCCAAACAGACAATATACACCGTGCCTATTTTTATACTTACATTACCTCTCTGACAAACATTCAGTTATGGCAAAATATACATATGGTAAAGACACTGTGGGATGGAGAAAAATAACACCATCCAGTCACCATTTACCACAGTAGCTTAAACACAATGTGCTACTGTTGTACTGTTGTATTCTGTTAAGGCAAAAATGTCTATAACACTAGATGTTTAACATTCCAGCAGCTTTTCTGGTCCAACCCACCTGATAGCTCTGGTTTTATCTCAAATATTATTTTAGTGATGGTTTTATTTCTAGTGCTAGTTGTTAGCTCTGGTTTTTATAAAATGAGTTTTATTGCTAGTGTTGTTAGCTCTAGTTTTATCTCTAGTGTTCTAGCTCTGTTTTTATCTCTGATGTTATCACTTGTTTCATCTCCTGTGTTATAAACTCTGGTTTTATATCTAGTGTAATTAGGTATGGGTTTATCTCTAGAGATATTATCTCTGGTTTTATTTCTAGTGTTGTTAGCTCTGGTTTTATCTCTGGTGTAATTAGCTTTAGTTTTATCTATAGGGTTATCTCTGGTTTTATTCATAGTGTAATTAGATATGGTTTTATCCCTAGCGTAATTAGTTCTATGTTTACGTCTAGCGTTATTAGCTCTAGTTTTATCTGTAGTGTAATTATTTATAATTAATCTCTAGTGTAAGTTGTCATCTCTAGTTTTATCTCTAGAGTTATGATATCTGGTTTTATTTCTACTATAATTATGTATGGGTTTATTATATGGGTTTATATTATTTTAGTGTTGTTGGCTCTGGTTTTATCTTTAGAGTTATTAGCTCTGTTTTTATCCCAAGTGTTAGATGCCATATCTAGTTAACAGTATAAAGAATAATCAGAAAAGCTGCTAACCAGGTAAAGTCCTGTTTTTAGTAAGGGCAGGATCAGGCAAGGTAATTAATAAGTGTGTTATTTACAGGTGAGGGAGAAAGGTGAGTGGTTTCAACTGAGAGACATCTGCTCTCATCCCTCAGCAGAACAGTGAAGGGTGTTATAGCCGGACAAGGACACACACACACGTTTCACGCACAACTTCGACCCGGTTTGGCTGACAAAGGCATTAAGTAATTAAAGGGCTCGTATCATATATAACTGAACTGCAGCCTTTGTTTGTTTGTTTTTTTATATAAAAAAATTGAAGTTGTTTTTTTACTCTGCAGCACTTGTCTATACCACTAATAGCCCTGCCTATTCAGTTTGACCTACACAATTTTAGCCTTGCCCAGTCGTCCTAAAACATTTTACCCCGTACATTCAGCCTGCAGCAGTTTACCCCGTACATTCAGCCTGCAGCTGTTTACCCTGTACATTCAGCCTGCAGCAGTTTACCCTGTACATTCAGCCTGCAGCTGTTTACCCTGTACATTCAGCCTACAGCAGTTTTAACCCATGCATTCAGCCTACAGCAGTTTAGCCCCACTCATTTAATCTATAGTAGTCTACCACGTACATTAGCCTACAGCATTGTACCCCATACATTCAGCCTACAGCATTGTACCCCATACATTCAGCCTACAGCAGTTTAGCTCCACTCATTTAATCTACAGCAGTGTACCACATACATTCAGCCTACAGCAGTTTAGCCCCACTCATTTAATCTATAGTAGTCTACCATGTACATTAGCCTACAGCATTGTACCCCATACATTCAGCCTACAGCAGTTTAGCTCCACTCATTTAATCTATAGTAGTTTACCACATACATTCAGTCTACAGCTTTGTACCCCATACATTCAGCCTACAGCAAATTAGCTGTAATCTACAGAATGGCCATACTGACCTAGTGAGAGAGAGAGGAAACTTAACCTCTGTGGGACCCCCACTTTTGGATGGCTGTGACATCACCTGGTATCGAACCAGCAGTGCTGGGTGATCATCCACACACACACACACACACACACACACACACACACACTCTCACACACACACACACACACACACACACACACACACACACACACACACAGGAGATTTACAGTTGCACACACTCTTGTCCTCATTTTATAAGTGACAGAGAGGGATAATGTGAGAGAGGTGTGTGTAGGGAATCTCCAGCTGCAGAAGATTTTTTTTTCTATTCTTGTGGTGCTGCAGCACAATGCACCAGAATGCAGGGAATCCCCCCTACCCCTTCCTCACACACACACACACACACACACACACAAAACCATCTATTTTTATTTTATGTGTATTTCACCTGGTTAAAATAAATTTTAGTTTATATATACTGTATATATTTGGTAATATGATGAACATTAAAATGTTCAGTAATATTAATGAGGTTAAGTAGGTGTCTGAAATGTTGGGGTACGGTGAATTAGGGGTCAGCAATATTGGTGTAAGTTGATGCAGGTATCAGTAATAGTGGGGCGAGGTAGATCTGAGTAATGTTGAGGTAAGTTAAAGCTCAGTCATGTACTGAGGTGAAGTAGGCATGCATTATGTTGGGACGAGGTAGGGATCTATCATTTTGAGGTGTGGTCAATGATGTTGGGGTGCAGTGAGGGGGTAAGTAATGTGGGTTAGGCAAGGAAGTAATGTTGAGGTGAGGTGAGGTAGAGCAGATGTCAGTAATGGCATGAGGTGTGAAGTAGGGGTCAGTAGTGATGGAGTGATGTATCCCTCATTGCACGCACACACACACACACACACACACACACACACACACACACACACACACACTCTCTCTCTCTCTCTCTCTCTCTCTCTCTCTCTGTCTCTCTCTCTCTCTCTCTCTCAGTGAGCAGTGCAGGCTTTATTTTTAGCATGTGGCTGTTATATAAGCAGGGTGACACAAGGGAGAGACACAGACAACCACAAACTTTCTCTCACTCTCTCAGTCTCTTTCGTGTTCCTTTGCTTCTCTGTCGCACTCACTTTTTGCATTCTTTTTTTGTGGACACATGGAGCGAGAGACAGAAACACAAAGAGAGAAAAAATGGGAGAGAGTTACAGAAACAGAGAATCAAATTAGAGAGCAAGAGAGAGAGAGAGAGAGAGAGAGAGAGAGAGAGAGAGACAATGGCAAAAGAATGAAATTGTGTGTGTGTGTGTGTGTTCATGTTCTTTGGAGAATCCTTTAAATTAACATTTCATTACTTCTTCATTTGTCATATTCTGTTATTTAACCCCCCCCCCCCACACACACACACACACAGTGGTCCAGCAGTCATGTGACTGTATGTCATGGACTGAGTCACACTGTTCTCTGTACCTCCAAACATCCCTCCCTCTCACCCTTTCACTCTCAATGGAGCTCCATCCAGTACCTTTAGAATGGGTTGGTGTGCCAGAACTGATCATCCAACGTCAGCACCTGACCTCACTGATGCTATGATGCCTGACCTCACTGATGCTATTCTTTTCATGGGGCTGAATTCAATCAAATCCCCCTCAGAGCACTGTTCCAATACCTACACTATATATTTGTAGACACCACTTCTAATGAATGCATTCAGCTACTTTAAATTGCAGCCATTGCTGACAGATTGACTGTCTGTTGCCTAGGGCTTGGCGATATGGACAAAAATTCATAACCCAGTATATTTTAGCTGAATGGCATTATACAATATGATATATGAAAAAAATATGTTTTAATATATTTAAACATTGTTTCTTCTTCATACATAGTAAGTCATCTTCATTCTTTCCAAATCTTTCAATTATGCCCTTCCATGGTTTGTATGAGAACACGAGTTGGGGTGAAGGTGGAAGAACAAAAAAAAAGTTTTTATAATCCCAAGATAGAAATAAACATTGATATATCACCCAGCCCTACTGTCTGCCCTGCCCCCCAGCTGAAATAGAAAAGTTGCTTATCTGACATAAACCCAGCTAAAACATATTCTGCTCAGTTTTCAACTTGTTTTGTCCTGCCCACCTCTGAAATACACTGTTTAAAGAAAGGGGGTCACTTAATCATCACAATATAACACAGCCAGTTAAACATAAGCAATTGTGAATCAAGTTCACTTGCTTTAATGCAAATGAAAGTGACAACACGTACATCAGCTCCTCCAGAATAGTATGTATTGTGTTATGTTGCACAAAGTTCTCAAGAGCATGGAAGAGATACCAGGACTCAGGCCATTACATGAGGAGAGCAGGACAGGGCCATTAAAGAATATCAACACAGTAGAAGGACCAGTCTCTGCTCCTTTGTGTGAGGAAGAACAGGAGGAGCACTGCCAGAGCCCTCTCCTGGGACTTGTACTCACAGCCGAGCACTGTGCAGCTCAAATGGTTCTTGCCAAAGAACACCAGAATTGGCAGGTCTACCAGTGGCACCCCGTTCTCTTCAGAGATGAAAGCAGGTTCACTCCCACATGTAGTAAATGTGAAAGAGTCAGATGGGCCACACAAACCTCCACATTTTATACCCTAAATGCTGTTAGGTCTTGAGATTGAATCCTCAGAGACTGGGTTCCTCGTGGTGCAGGACAATGCGCAGCCTCAGGTGGCCAGAGTGTGTAGGCAGATCCTGGACGATGAAGGCTTTTATGCCATTGATTGGCCCTCATGTTCCCTCAGACCTGAACCCAGAGAACCTCTGGGACATTGTGTTGTTTATCAGATGCCCCACAGACAGGAGCTCATTGATGCCTTGATCCAGGTCTGACAGGCCTCCCCTGGGATACCATCCACTGTCTTATTAGGAGTATGCCCAGATGTTGCAAGGAGTGCATATATTGACATGTGTGGTCCATGCACACTATTGAGTAACATTATGAATTGCCATAATGACATTCACAGAAATGGGATGATCACATGATTTTAATGTTTAATTTTGATTTTCAGCATGAATTTAAGGCTAGTCCTTCATGGGTTGATGAATTTGATGTGTGATTTAAGTGTTTGCTTAAATGCAGTGTAGATTCTAATTGGCCCTGTCACTGAACTTTGTGAAAGCATAACAGTTTTATTGCACCTCAGTGACAAGTTAAACACTAGAATTGCACACACTCAAGTCCGAACAGAAATCTGTATTTTAGGACGTGTCCCCATCTACAGTGTGGAAAATAAGTACCGTATTTTCCGGACTATAAGCCGCTACTATTTTTCCATACTTTAAACCATGCGGCTTATAATGAGGTGCAGCTTTTTCTTATATGTTTTATTTTCCTTTTTTTTTTTTTAAACTTTGCAGGTGCGGCTTATATTCCGGTGCGGCTCATAGTCCGGAAAATATGGTATTTCATACCCTTTTGATTTTGCAAGTTTTCCCACCTACAAAGAATGGAGAGGTCTGTCATTTTTATTGTAGCTAAACTTCAACTGAGACCGGATCAAAAACAATCCATAAAATCACATTGTGTGGTTTTTAAATAATCAATTTGCACTCAGAATCTCTGTTTCATCTGGGGGCTGGACAATTTTAAGTCAATCACAGTGGCAGAACCCATCAAAGAATCTCACATTCACTGTCAAGAAAGCGTATGACGGGTGTTAGAGGTTTGATGTCAGCTGAAGAACAGGCGAGGAGGCGGACTTACTTGCGGGGGACATTATTTAATAACAGACAATACATCAGGATATGCAGTTCAGTGGAGTTTGATCAACATAGCAAAAGTAATTGATAATGTTGGAAACAAGGGTAGAAAATCTAATTTGGGTGATGATGGCAAAGCATTTCTATTTGATAAATATTTGATAAAAAAAACTAGACAGTGAGGTTGGAACATTTTTTTAATTCTAAGAAATGGTCTGATCTGAGAAACCAAAACCACAGAGAAAAACTGTAATACCCCTCCCACACACACAATCACACAATCCCCATCCCTCCCAAATTAAATGTGCACGCTTACACTTCTACCCCAATATGCAACCCAAGCTTACACACTTGTGTAGAGGTGTGTGTGCAGGCAGAGTGTACACACCTCTGAGAGACAGCCTGGAGTGCCACTCAGTGTGCAAGCATGAGTGTGTGTATTTTGTTATAGCATCTCACACACACACACACTAGGATTAGGTGGGTGGATGGGTGGGTGTGTGCTGAGTGCTCTCTGGAGTGGAGTCTCTACATGAATCTTCGATTAGAGAAACACACTCTGTCCTGCCATTCAGGTGTGTGTGTGCATGCATGTTTGTGTGTGAGGAGAGCGAGAGAGATCTGGCACCCATGGAAACACCTGGCATAAGTTAGGGGCAGTACTACACTGCAATATGAGAGGCCATTTCAAACAAGCTTTCAAATCTAGTGAACAACAGGCTCATTACTCTGGGTCTCCGTGCTTGGTTTATTATGTTAGAAAATTTACTGCAGGAAGGAGCATATTTGGCAATAAGCAAATCAGAATCTGCTATTTAAATGAAAACTATCTAGAACAATCAGAAAACGTGACCATCAAACTCGCTCTCACATTCATTATCAAACTCACACTCACTGTCAAACTCTCTTGACTCTCATACTCACTATCAAACACTGTGACTCTCACTGTCAAACTCTCACACTCACAATCAAACTCCCTATCGAACTCTCACTCTGACTCTCTGACGTATACAGGAACCTCAAATGCTACTGTTTTATCCTACCGATCCTCTTCCTCTCCGGAAACTGATTTTGTGATGTCATCTTGCCGCCTGTCCAAATACTGAAGGAGGCAAAGGAAGACACTTACAGTCCACCTCAAAGCGGCTTCCTGCAGAGGATACATGAGAGTACATGAGAAAGGATTTTGGAGTGACATCACTGCATGTGCATATACAGATTACTGTAACTGCATTGGTACAAGACTGAGCTGCAGCATTATGCTATCAGTATAACTGATTTTCAAGTTAAAAAGATTAAAATATAAGCCAAAGTAGAAAAATATAACATTACCTGCCATTACAACATCTGCAAGATGTACATTAATATTATAATGTTCACTGAATCTTTGTAATGAGCAGGAGTTTAATTTTTTTATGAATGTCTTAGGATCTATGCAGCAGCTGTGATTGGTTGGTCAATATTAAGTGTGTGTGTGTGTGTGTGTGTGTGTGTGTGTGTGTACTGAAATTGAGTGCTGTGATTGGCTGGGCACGATTAGGGGTGTGATAGCACTGTGATTGGCTGGGCAGTATAAGGCGTGTGCTGTGATTGGTTCAGTTCATAAGTAGTCTGCATCATATATAAAAGGGATCAGCTGTCCCATTATCCCAATTAGTCCTCTTTCTTTCTATTACCATGTTACTGTCCTCTCTTCTCCTTGGTAGGAGGCGAGCAGTAGGAAACGAGGAGGAGAGGAGGAATAACAAGTTTTTGGACACTGCCTCAAACTCTCTGACTTTCTTACTTTCACTATCAAACTCATTTTCAAGCTATCAAGAAAGCCTCAGAGCATGATTTTGTGTGTCGGAGAGTATGATGGTGTGTGTGTGTGTGAGAGAGAGAGCAAAATGGTGTGTTTAAGAGGTTTGATTGTGAGTGTGAGTTGTAAACAGCCTCTTGTACTGTCAATTGTTATTAACCTTACATAAAATAAGCATGTAAACTATTACCTAAAAGCATAGACATTATGTTTTACTACAATGCTTATTTAGTTTGATCTACTTACAGTGTAAATAACTGAGCACAAACAATGTCCTTGCTGCTGGTTATGTAGATAAATAAACCACATGACTTGTATATACTACTTTACTTTTATTTTATAATAATATCCATATTCCTAATGCAATCCTCATGAATGCTGATGGCATAAATCTTTTAATACTATGTATTTAAATACAAACCTTGTAAAAAAAACACATCTAATTTAACAGTTCAGCAATTTACAGTCCTTACAGCTGTGTAACTTGAATGCACACATACATCTGCACACACTCACAGTGAGGCAGTGAGTTGCGGTGGGCAGCCTTAGCTACAGCACTCTGAGCACAGAGATACAAGATTTTTGCAGGACAATGATGATATATTGCCATTTTTAGGCTGCAAACAGTCAATCAAGCTGTCTATTTCTGTGTCTTATTGTTGCAAGAAGTGGAATGAAAGCTTTAGATGAAGTTTTTAATTCTTTAGCAAGTATGGTCCCACCAGTACAGTCCCACCTGCTCCAAATGTAATGCAACAATCAGCTTTAATCCCACTAGTTTTTCCAACTCGTTTCCAACAGTAAACAGCATGGTTCTACAACACTGCTAAACACACAAGCACCTGCAGTAACTTGCCTCACACTTGCTTATTTAAGCCCTGATTTTGTCTCATAACCTTGGTATAAGCTTTCTGATATCAGTTCTGAATGTGATTCTCAAATATTAATAGGATTTTCTACCATCCATATGCAAACTTTTGCCGTTGCTTCATTGAAGTCAGTCAAATCAGTATAACACTGTATAAATTTACTTTAACTCAAAAATGATTCGATAAAATACAGTTCATTTGAGTAAGATCAATTTGTTGGCCTATTTTGAGTTAGTCTTAATCAGCTAACATGATCCCAACTTTCTGTAGTATTTATATTAACCTGAAGTAGTTAATTAAGAAGTGCAGTTAGATTTTGTAGTGCAGTAGTGAACAAAGCAACAGTGAAATGATGATTTAACCCTGCAGTTTGCACAATGCAAAATGATGTACCTGCACTTCCATTGCTTTTTGAATACATTTGCCTCAACCCCAGTGCAAAACTATTTATCGAAAGAGGGAAAGCTTTGCATACCAAAAATGTTAGGTAAACCAGGGGGAAACAGATGTTTTTCCCACCAGATGTTGCAATGGTTTTCCCCCAGAACTAACTAAAACTATGAATCTGAGTCTGTTTATTTGCAGCTTCTCGAGATGTCCAGTTTTATCTTCACTGTTTCAGATGCTGAGTTTATCTGGGATGCCACTTCTCCTGCACTCCATGGCCTTAAATTCATCTCTCTCTCACTCACTCACTCACTCAAACACACACACACACACCCACACACACACACACACACACACACACACACACACACACACACACACTCTGTCCAGGGTTTCTGCCATGCTCCATTATCCTCCAACACTTGCATTCCCCCAGTTTCACCTTCAGACTTCAGAACTCCTCCTGCTTAAATGCAACATTCAGAGCATCCAGTTGGTCAAACCAGCAAACTCAGGACACACTAAATTTGCCAGCACACACCAAACTGATCTTAAAAGGCTCTTAGAAAGAATAACATTCCAGGGAGATTCTGAAAAAATGACATGATGAGAGTTATTACACAGCAGTCTCAGTTAGAAAAATACTAATACTATGGAAATGTTTGAAATAACATCCACAAAATTGAAAATAAAAATTGTATACGGTTGATAAATAATTAAACAAACCCTCAAAATTAAACAAACCAAAAAAGCCTCTTCTTAAAGCTTTTTAATTTAATATTTGTATTATGTTCACATATATGTCCCAAGAATGCTTTGTGTAGTATTTCTAAATTTGCTGTGGTTTCATTCTCAAATTTTGGTCGGAACATTGATCAACATACCATACATTATTCAATTGATGTGTAACAGGAAGTCAAACATATTGAAATTTGTGATTTTCTTTTCCACATTTCTCACAAACTCATCCAAAACCCTAGTCTTCATCAGATGTCCTTGAAATTTGTTTATGAGCACAATGAATTTCAAAGGAAAATTATGATGGTGGGCAATTGATTTATTTGATATGCAACATGATATGAAATGGAAAGCCAAGTGGGAATATTTTGGTGATATTTGGTTATGAGGCATAGGTGTAGTAGCACCTATATAAAGTCATGTGTACTGCAGATACATGAAAGCTTTATTTGAGTATTTGGGTTTGTTGAAATGTAAATATGATTTATGGAGTCATCAATCACATTCAACCCAACCTTTCACCAGCTTTGTAGTGTGCCCTGTGTATGTCTTGCACTGTTGAGTGAAGGCCCCTCATCCCTCCATGGGGGTCCCCTAGTTTTACCTGTTACACAGCAAATCTGGGGCTTAATTAAAGAATTAGTGCAGTGAGCAGAGTATGTTTGTGTGTGAGAGGGAGAAATGGCAATAGATTTGGACCAAACTGTGGATAGTGACCTTTGACACCTGACTTAGATGTAACCTCTCCTACAACTACACCCCCCCCCATTCTGTTTAGGACATTTTAGCCTAAATGCCAAAACAGATATTAAAACTATATTCTGGTCTAGAGTATTGATTATTATTATTTTACTGATGATGATATTTGTATTTGTGGTTCTGTATAATAACAAGGATGGATACATGGATGATATGACATGACTTCTACTCTCCCATGTACTCTGTGGCTACTGGAGAAATGAAGTCAAAATCTTAGGATGGCATAGATGAAGGTTAAACAAAGTAATTCTAGAAGTGTCTCAATTGGAGGGACAGAGAAGCTATATTTTCCAACATGAAGGAAGAGCAGGTTATTGGATTGAGGAAGGAGGTGGTGGAGGCTATCAATTGCATTGATGTGCTTTCAGCCTGTTAAAATTGTGTCTACAGTTTGGTTTGCTGACTCATGTAAGTTGGCCATTGACTGTTTACGAAGTTCCAATTACTGAAGTGCAGGGGTTAGAAAGGATTATGAATAATATTATAAGGAATGGTTTGTTAGGGGGTTCTGGCAAGCTTGACAAGCTTAGGTGAGGAATTTAAATGCATAAAAGCAGGTTGACAAATTATACTACTAGGCTTAATAGATGAGCTAATTAAAGCAGCAAGCAACATTGACAAAAGCAGGAAAGTGGAATACCCAAGCACCCTTCGACTACAGGGATGTGATGTCCAAAATGCGAGAACAGGGCTAGGGTCAGGTAATCTGTGGAAAACGTTTAGCAAGGCCAGAGCAGACAGAAGGTGAATGGTTCTCAGCTTTATTTGAGAACAGGAAGAGGAGGGATCATGTGCAACTGCAACCTCACAATGGAAATGGGACAGGGGGTGAGATGGGAGAGTGTAGACAAGCAAAGATATTTTCCTACCAACTCCACAAAACCTTGGGCTGTGGGTAGGTGAATATCCAGGATGTAAATTGGTTGCTAGGATTGGGTTGTTGAAACACATTTTGTCAGTATCTAAGGTTTGTCACAGGGTCACTACACATGGTGGTATAATCAGGAACTTAGGTCTTTAGCAGGTGCATTTGATAAGAAGTGCTTGGAGGTTAACAGCATTCCCATTCTAAGGGACATCAGGGTAATTAGATTTATGAGCAATGGGCAGTGCAGTGGAGAATGAGTGCAGAGTGTGAATATTGGTAAAATGGAGGATGCACAAGTTTGGATGTTGTTGGCAGATGTTAAACTACAGGTTCTATACTGTATTGTTGTAACTACACCTGGCCTGCTATTGTGTTATATTCAGAGAGAAAACAGAATAGGTTTCATTTCAGGTAGCTTATGGAAAGAAAAGGTTGAGATATAAGTGGCAGGCATATGGTGAGACAGAACATAAGTGGCAGGCATATCTTAGACCTGTAGATTTAGGTGCTCAGGGTTTTGTATGGAAGTCTGCTAATTCATTGATGGTTGAATTCAGGTTCAGGGGTTGTGTGCTGAGAGCAGCTATGAAGAGCTGAGGTTGAGTGGGGAAGGGCAGTGTGCAGTTGAAGGCATAGCATGGGGTGAGTTAAGGGCTAGTTTGTGCATATGCTGTAGGTGTTGCGTTTGTAAGTACAATCATGTGAAATAATGTGAGATTGGAACAGAGTGAGCCTGGAGTACCAGACTTCACTGTTGAGGCTTCTGGAGGTGTCATGGGCTTTAAATCAGTGACATGCTGAAGAAGGAACAGTGTTAAATAGAGAGAAAGGTTGGTTACAGCAAAAACATTAATAAAGCATTTAAATAACTCTCTCTCTCTCTCTCTCTCTCTCTCTCTCTCTCTCTCTCTCTCTGTCTCTCTCTCTCAGTAAAACTGTGCAGGTCAGGATTATTGATGATGAAGAATACGAAAAAAATAAAAACTTCTTCCTGGAGTTGGCTGAGCCTCGCATGGTGGACATGAGCCTACAGAAAGGTATGATCTCGCTCTCCCTCACACACACGCACGCACACGCACACACACACACACACACACACACACACACACACACACACACACACACACAAAGACAGTCACAGTGGGTGAGTCTGGTTGGAGTAAATCACATAAACACTGCAGGTGCTGTTTCATTCCGACACCTCATCCTCAAGCTTTCACATCTCTCACTTACTGTGTGTGTGTGTGTGTGTGTGTGTGTGTGTGTGTGTGTGTGTGTGTTCGTTCAGTAGCTGTTCTCTTCAGTTAGTCTGTTTGGTGTAATAGTAGTTGAAGCAGCCGTCAGGGTTTACCTAAAAAAACTATATACACACACACACACACACACACACACACACACACACACACTATCTAACATAGCTTTGGGCACAGGAAGGTCTCAACATTTCATATTTCTAAAAGACAACACACACACACACACGCACACACACACAATAGATACTCAGTGTTGGAGCCGTTGAATACAGTTTACAGCAGTTTAACCCCATCCATTCAGCTTACGGCAGTTTTGCACCACCCTCTCAGCTTACAGCAGTATAGGTTCACTCATTCCACCAATAAAGCACTGTTGAACTGAACCACTGCAGTAAAACCCTTCTGGGTTCTGTCAGTTGGAAGAGTTGTGTTCTGT
>CM067506.1:8090767-8140767 GCA_034509495.1 Acestrorhynchus altus | reverse complement strand
GAATTGCTATTATGGGACTTTCCACTACGAGCACACTCTTTTAGAGACTGTAAACAAAGATAACATGGAGATGCAAGAGAGTTTTGGAAACTGAAGTGACTAATCAGAGACAGCAAATCCAGAATACTCAGGGATCTTCACCGGTTCTCTGTCACAACAAGAGATTTCTGTCAATTAGGTGACGTACGAGATCAATGTAGATACAGAATCAAAAAAGCCAAGTTTGGGGGACATGATGTTACAGGACATCTGGATTGCACTACGAGGTGATACGTGATTGATGGCCATAATTATATGTAGCCTACAGCAGTGGTGGGGAAGCAAGGGCCGTAATCCAGCACTGATTTCCCTGCTCCACCATTTCAAGTGTACCATTGGACAACAAAGCACACCATGGGAATGCTTATGATATATGACATATGTGTTTAGGTCATGTTTTCTGAGCCACAAAATCTGGCACAATCATAGAAGAAATAGTTTTTTAACCTGTCTGATTGATGTAACCTACTATTACATGCATGCATAAACTACAGCTTGCTTGTTGGTAAAATGAGTTAGATGAACTCGGACATCAGCTTGCAAAGGTCCACAAACTTTCATTTTAAACTTTAAAATTCTGGGACCAGTGTTTCCAGGTTGAGACATAATCTAAAAATTCTAAGTCAGGTTTTTCGCTGGCATCTGCCTTAATCACATAGCAGAATCTCTCAGACAAAGCCACAATCTGCTGTGTTGCCACATCAGTTTGATTCACTGGATTGACAACTGACAGATTAGTCCAGATTTGGTCCTTCATTGGGAACTTTTCTTGTATTTTTGATAGCTTCTTACATAAAATGTATTGTACCTCCTGTATCATAATATTTATAGTATTATCAGGTTCCTGCAAATACTTAGATGTAGCCATATTTATATACACATTATCAAAGCAGCAAGAATAAACTTTATTTCTCTATTGCCCACCCTCTTTCTCTGTCTGTCTCTCTCTCTCTCTCTCTCTCTCTCTGTCTGTCTCTCTCCCCCTCGCCCCCCTACCCTTTCTCCCAGGAGATGAGGATGAGGATGACGCCGGAGAAGAACGACTGCCATCCTGTTTTGATTATGTGATGCACTTTCTAACAGTTTTCTGGAAGGTTCTGTTTGCCTGTGTTCCTCCAACCGACTACTGGAATGGATGGGCTTGCTTCATCATCTCCATCATCATCATTGGCCTACTAACGGCTGTCATCGGTGACCTGGCCAGCCACTTCGGCTGCACCATCGGCCTGAAAGACTCAGTCACGGCCGTGGTGTTTGTAGCCCTCGGCACATCTGTGCCAGGTACCCAAACATACTGTATCTTTTCACTGTAACAAGCTCCCTTCACTGTTAACTACATTATGCTCATAATTTCAGTGCTAGTTTTTAGAGTCTAAGCTTACATTACTAGTTTGCTACCAGGCGCTAGCTAACGAGTTTTCTACTGAATTGCTATCAAACTGTACACATGAAGCAAACTTAAGATGAAGAGCACTGCTATTTGATGGAATATTAGTTTCAATTATTTGATAACTACATTAACATCATAAGCCTTGAGCCTTCATCTCTCTCTCTCTCTCTCTCTCTCTCTCTCTCTCTCTCTCTCTCTCTCTCTCTCTCTCTTTCAGACACTTTTGCCAGTAAAGTTGCAGCGGTCCAGGACACATACGCAGATGCCTCCATTGGTAACGTAACCGGTAGCAACGCTGTTAACGTTTTCCTGGGCATCGGGGTGGCCTGGTCTGTTGCGGCCATCTACTGGCACATGCAGGGGAGAGCGTTCGAGGTCCCAGCAGGTTCCTTGGCCTTCTCCGTCACACTCTTTACCATCTTTGCCTTTTTGGCGGTGAGTGTGTTGCTGTACCGGCGGCGGGCGCACATTGGCGGGGAACTGGGCGGTCCCCGTGGCCATCGCATCTTCACCACCCTCTTCTTCCTCAGCCTGTGGTTCCTATACATCCTCTTCTCCAGCCTGGAAGCCTACTGTCACATACAGGGCTTCTGAAGAGAGAGCGAGAGGGAGAGAGGGAGAAAGATGAAGAGATGTTATAGTGAGAGAGGAGGGATGGAACAAGAGAAGAGGAAAGAACAGAGAAGGAAGATGAAAGATGAATAGGAAAAGAGAGAGTTATGCTAAAGGTGTGCATGAGAGAGATTTACACAGCTGGTATAAATAATAGCACAGTTTCATACACAGGTTTATCTAGACGGGACTAAAACAAGCTGAACTGGGCAGGACTAAATCAGCCAGACTATAGTTGATCTAACTAGACTGAACTGGACTAAATCACACAGGATTAAACTGACCTGACTAAAATAGATCAAGATGGACTGTATCAGCCCACAGACTAAACTGGACTGATATAGATTGAATCATCTCATACTGGACTGAACTGGAGAAAATCACAACAATAAACTACACAGGACTACAGCAAGATAGATTAAACACTGGACTGCACTGGACTGATTTAGACTGGACTATATAAAGCTGGACTCAACTAAAATGTACTTTATCTAACCAGCCTGGGTTGAAATGAACTGGACTGTATCAAGCCAGACTGGTCTGAATCAGACTGAACTTTATCAAGCTGGACTGGACTGGACTGAACTGAACAGAGCTGTATCAAACCGGACAGGACTGCACTGGCGTAGACTGGACAGAATGGCTTCCTGAAAAGGTGAAGGTTAATGAGATGAGAGGTGCGTTCATCCCTCCAGTACGCATTTAAACTTCTCTTTCACATTCTCTCTCTCTCTAAATGTGTGTGAAAGTGTGTGCAGATGGGAACACATCAAGAGCAGTCTGAGCTTTTCACAATCTCTATTTTTCTCACTGAGCTGCTGAGAACGACTCTTTTCTAACGAAGTATTTTGGGAAAAAAAAGACGACACTGAAAAAAAAAACTACAAAAAGAGTAAAGAACTATTTTCTGATCTAAACACAGATGAAACTATTTCAACAGAAAATGAAGAAATATATAATAATTACTGGAAATCTGTTACAGTGGGACATTTGGGGAGACGCATAACGCTCTTTCTTTTTTGTTTGCTTTTTTTGCTTGAACTCACAAGCTTAGAGCACACACACATGCGTGCGCACACACGCACACACACACACACACATGTCAAATAGACAGCACGGGGGCAGTGAAGAACACTGGATCACACACCAGAGAGGAGGAAGAAGAGGAGGGAAGAGAAAAAAAAAGGAGAAAAGAAACAATCGGACACATTTGTTAAACACTGCATTTTCTCAGTTACTGATAAGCTGTGTGTGGATTAATTACGCTGTGTGATACAGAGTGTGAAGTATGTTCATGTTTTCTGGAGATTTTTTGTGCTTTTTTTGGTGACATGCATTATCACACCCACACCCTGCCCCTGCGGGAATCAATAGACAGAACAAGGGAAGGAGAGAAATGTGGTCAAGGGTCACAGAGAGGTCAGTTCTGAAAACTAAATAAAAGGCTTGTGTCATTTTTTATTTTCAGTAAGGACAGCTGCTTCGTCACGTACACGTACGTCTTAATTATAAACTCTCTCTCTATTAAAACAGTTTATCTGTCTCTACTGTCATGGGAAGGCTTACTATGTTTAGGAGCAGTGCTATTACTTGCATTCAATGACAAGAGCGATAGTGCAGTCAGGATATTAGATGATCACCAATCCATCTAATCCACAAATCCCCAACTCATCCCAAAATTACTGGATGGAGCACCATCATTCCAGAGACCACAGTTCCACTGCTCCACATCTCAATGCTGTCTTGCCAGTAGGTTCAGGTTTATCTGCACCAGAGAGTCCTGTTCTGCAGTACGTTTCTACAGAGATTAGACAACCTGTGTCCATGTGCACCTCTGTGTCAGCAATGGCATTCTAATGAATGCAGTTAAATCTTCACAGCAGTGCTCCAAAATATATTAGAAAGCCTTCGCTGGACAGTAGACACAGTTACTCCAACAAAAATCAGGATAAACTCTTTTTTATTCCCTTGATTTCAGAAGAAAAAATGAATAAGCAGGTGTCCCAATATTTTTGTTTTTATAGTGTATATACAGTCTTATGCAAAGACTATGCCATCCAGTCAAATGACACAAGTTCTATTTATATGTAAACTATTTCTACACATTTGAGACACAGTTCCTGAATTTATTTACTGAAATCAACAGACTAAAAAAAAATATTAAAACATGATTTTAATGTATTATTACCTTTCTATGCGCGATATTTAATATGCTTTTTTGGAACTTCTTTCATCTGTATGAATGTGGAGCTTCTGCAGCACAAGGGTTAAATACTGTGCACAGTATTTTTCAGCCACAGAATATTTTTTTTACATTAATCCAAATGTTAATTCATTTAAAATTTATTTTGAGGTTTATTCGTTTCAAACCAAATCACACAACAAAAATCCAGAGTATTGAATACTAGGCAAGACAATGAACTGTGATTAAGGAGTATAACATGACATATCGTATTATACAAAGGCATATCATATTGTATTATTCAATACAAGTGTATCATTACAACACATTCAACAGGTTGGGTATTGGGTAATGCCCCAGTAAAATATTGTTGTTCCCCACTAAAAAGTACATTTTATCCTTGATTGCTGAATAGAACTAAAGGACACGCCACAGGATTTCCTTTCGGTCACTACATTTCCCATAATGTCCCAAAAGCTTGAGCAGCTGATGCTTTTAGTCAGAGCCAGTTTATTTTGGATTTTTGCACAGAGTAATGGACATTCATAAATGTTTTAGTTGTTAGAAGCTGTGTTTAATTAGAAAGTGCACATAAACAAAAATAATGAAAATATTACAAAATATCTTTAGAGTTACTTTGTCCCAGATAACATCCCACCAGAAAGTTTGCACTGGGATATTACAAACTGATATCCCATGACTTTGGCATGTCAGTATATACATATAAAAGGTATGCATGTAAGTAAGTGAACATATCCTTTACAGGAAAAAAATACCATCACATCTAACATCTGTTTACACTCACGTCATCATCATATATATATATATATAAACCAAGTACAATAAGACAAGTATGAGTTGAGAGTAATGGGAAGGACCATGTCCACTCATTCTGCTGCAGTGGTTTCAGTCCAGTACTGACCACAAAACACTTCTTGTGCCTGTTTTGGTGACACAGCTCAGACAGGTGTTCATTACAGTAGCACTCATTGGCTCTACTCTTAAGGTGTAAATCTGTTTCAAATGATTCAAATCAATTATCAATTCAAATAGGTTATTTTTAAAATGACACTTTTATTTAGGAATCATTGTGTTTTACCACCAATAGGAATTGTCTTAATGTCCAGATATGTTACACATGTTGGATTAGAAAAAGAGAAGTAGCTGAGAGCCAAAAACCAAAGAGCAGGACGTCACCTCCTGACCCTTGTGTGGAAAGTCCAATCCCAAGTGTGTGTGGTATGTGGGGGTTGTCTGTTGTTGTTGTTGTTGTTGTGTGTGTGTGTGTACAGTTTATTACATGCAGTCTTAACCAGACAACGGAACTGAGTGGATGTAATTACTGAATTCATCCGCTAGAGGTCAGCAAAAACATGACTTCAGTTGGAACATGATTATTAATACTATGTTTACATTCAGGCAGCTGTGTGTCTGTGTGCGTGCATGTGAGCTATATGGGAGCCACATCATATACACACACAGACAAGTGCTGCACTTTGTTGCTTTTTCAGTGGCTTATTTATTTTTTTATTTTATTCTCTATTTATTTTTTATTATATATATTATTATTATAGAATTTAACTAGTTCACAAAACACACCCACACACACTCCCACAAAGCCTGGCTCATGTTCATGCAAGTGTGTTTTTATTATCTGGCCTCTCTTACTGACTGTCTAATGGCTTTACCTGACAAACACAAGCTGTCAAACTGCACTTTTGGAGAAAATTAAAGTGTAAAAATCCACATTCTGCTGAAGAACCTTCACCTCCAGTACCTGTCTCTGCAAATCTCCTGCCTTTCACTTCTCTTTCTACTTCTCCTTCTTTCTGTGTGTGTGTGTGTGTGTGTGTGTGTGTGTGTGTGTGTGTGTGTGTGTGTGTGTGAGGAGTGTGTGTTCACCGTAAGCAAACCTTTACCTGCACACACACACACATATATATATATATATATATATATATACAGGGGTTGGACAATGTAACTGAAACACCTGGTTTTAGACCACATTAATTTATTAGTATGGTGAACTACAGCCTCCTTTTGCATCCATTTTTTGGATACAATCCGGGTTAGCACTCGAACATCCCTTTCAGACAGCTTAATCCTGTTGGATGCGGTTCTTTGTTCGTTCTTCTTGGTGGTGCTGACATTACCCTGGATACTGTGGCTCTGGATACATCACAAAGACTTGCTGTCTTGGTCACAGATGCGCCAGCAAGACATGCACCAACAGTTTGTCCTCTTTTGAACTCTGGTATGTCACCCATAATGTGTGCATTGCAATATGTTGAGCAAAACTGTGCTGTTACCTGCTAATCGAACATTCAAACTCTGCTCTTACTGATGCAATGTGCAATTAATGAAGATTGGTCACAAGGCTGCTCCAATTTAGCCATGAAAGCTCCCACACTCCAAATGACAGGTGTTTCAGTTTCATTGTCCAACCCCTATATATATATATATATATATATATATATATATATGCACACAGAAATTGGTGCAAAAAAAAAAAAATGTTTATGAAGAAGAGAAATACCACAACTGTATATTTTTATACTATCTTCACTTTCTGACACCTGATTTGCTTCCGGTGAGCCACCTGACCCTTTTGACCTTTTGAACCCTGTGTGTGTGTGTGTATGTGAGGCCCCCTGCTGTTGCCTATAGAGTATCTCTGCACACTATAAATGGTTTTAATATGAAAATTCAGCTATTCTGGGCCACCAGGTGGGGAGGTTGAGGGGGGGGGGTCAGACGGGAAATATGAACTATATCTTTACTGTTTACATATCATGATGTTTTCAGTTATGCACATTGAATTTTGTTGTTTTTATATTTCTGTGTAGCGAAGTGTGTGTAGGTGACCTCAAACAAAGTAACCTCCATCCAAATTCAGCCAATGATGGTCAGTTACAGTCACTTGCTGAACCAGTCTGTTCCATTTCCAGCCCTAATCTGACCTCAGAGCATCTAAAAAAAAAAACAACAGGAAAGCACTGAGACTTTATATTACTGAGAGCATTATATTAATAATACAAAAACAAGCAAACAAACTGCCTTTAGCCAGTTCAGCACACACACAATCCTAGGGTTGTACCCACCTTGATAAACTTTTAATATCTGAGTTGCTTCTCATATCAGAAAGTGACGTACAATATTATGATGTTAGTATTTTTAAATATATAAAATGTTCTGTTCTGATAAAGAACATTTGCTGTACTCTGTAAACTCTTTTTAAACTAAGTTTTAAACTGTACTATGCAGTATTTTTTCTGTACACTTTATATAGCTTCTTTTTCTTAATTTCCTTGTTTTTTTGACATCACCGAAACAAAGCATTTACATATGTTTATGTATTCATGCATTTATTCAGTTTATAGCAGTTTAGTTCCATACTTCAGTTTAGCCATTTAATCTGCAGCAGTTTATCCCCACCTTCTATTTAGCCTTATTCAACCTATAGCAGTATAGCTGCACCTATTCAGTCAACACCTAATTTCCTTCAACACACATTTAAATTACATTTTTATGCACATTATCTTCTACACACAATCATTGTTTATTTAATGAATTTAACATATTCACACATTCTCACCATGCTGCACATTTAATCATATTTCCAAACTTCAGTTAATAAAAACTAGCTATTAAAATGTAAAGCAGTGTGTCTCTGTAAATGATGTGATTTTACACTTTGCAAATTAATCTTACATGGATGCACAATAATATGCATAAGACTGTATGTATTGAGAAACAATTTACAAGTGGAAAAAAAGTTCTAAAACATACTAAAATGTACCAAAGTATTCAGAGCTACTAATGTTCTAACATACACTGATCAGCCATAACATTAAGCCTAACCCTGCCTAATACTAAGTTGGTCAAGCGTGTGCTGCCGAAACCGTTCTGACTGGATACCTGTTCTGACTCGATACCAGACATGATACCTGGCTCATGTTCAGATGCTCTGAGGTCAGATAAACACAGTTGTTCTATAGTCAGTAGGTTTTTGCAGTAGGCCTGTTGTGAACAGAGATTGTTTCAAACTGTAGAAGAATAACGGAGGAACTGCTGCTGATTAGCAGACTGACTGTAACTTTAATGGCAAGTATTGTGAGGAACAGACCTCTCTGAAAATGTCTTTCAGATCTACTTCAGGGGTCAGTCTTTTAACTCACATGCATACACACACACAGATTTCTCACACTCAACCTGTAGTGATAAAGCAGATGGATCAATGATTCTGTTTGTTCACCTTTGTTTTTACTTCTCACACTCAATATCAATGTTCTTTTATTTCAGGGAATTATGCATGACATTTACCTTCATTTACTCAATTTATGTCTGTTTATTTATTTGTTTGGGATTATTTTTGTCAACAAAACAATAAAGGAACTTATTTGAAAAAGCACTAAAATAATTTGTGCTGATTGGTGGCAAGTCCTGGTGTCTAGCACTTAGTTCTGCATTAAGACAAAATGGCTTCTATGTACTACTGAAACAGGTTTCTTGGACTTGGACTAATAGTGGTGGAATACTTTTGGTGCTATACAGAATATACTGTATGTTCAATGTTTGTGGACAGCCCTTCTAATGGAGCTACTTCAAGTTGCACCCATTGTTGACACAAATGTGCAGATTGCAATTTCTCTCTGGGATTAATAGAATTAGAATTAGAATTTCTGATTCTAATTCTGAAATGTACACACACACCAAACCTGATGCCAGGCATGGGCTACAGGGGTTTTGAACCCCCCAGCGTTGAGCTGTGGAGAAGCAAATCTGTGGTCTCTGGAATGATGGTGCTCCATCCAAAACTTTTGGCATGAATTGGGGAAGATGTGGATGAAGTGGGTTGGCGATTATTTAACATCTGAAACTAAATTCACTAATGCTCTCTTGCTTATTAAAAGCCTCAAATCTATGGTATTGATCTGTAAGACAAAATGTTTTAAGAACCAAAAAGCCGAATCCATAAACAAGACCTTTCATTGTTAATCTAAGGACTCATATTAATATCAACAGTTTTGAAAAATAGGTTTGCAAACAGAATATTTCCATATTTTACCATCCAGTTTGCATTTTAAGTTAGTTTTCGCTTTTCATTGCACTTTTTCTCAGTTAGTCATTTCTCAGGCTATGTTCACACAGCAGGTAAAAGATCTTTGTTGTTATATACAATCCAGATGTGCCATTTATGTGGCAGTGTGAACAGCAATAAAAAAAAAAACAATTCCGATTTGGGCCACTTTCATGTGAGGTCTGTATTTTTTCAAAGATAATAAAAATATTTTACACTAAACAATATCGATGATATGAGTGAAATAATGAAAAATATATCCTTAAACAAATGTGTAAGTCTTATAGTTGTATAAGTATGTCGAGTTATAAATTTGGAAGGAGCAGTTAGTCCACAGGTACATCTACAGGTCACTGTGTAGCAGGTGATGCTCAGATCCAGCAGATCGATTTTCATTAAAATAAAAGAGAAAAGGGTTTACCACCTAAACAAGAAGTTGGTTTTGTGGGTTTCTTCATTTGTGTTTTATATACAGTGGGGCAAAAAAGTATTTAGTCAGCCACTGAATATGCATGTTCTCCTACTTATAAAGATGAGAGAGGTCTGTAATTTTCATCATAGGTACACTTCAACTATGAGAGAAAAAAATATTTTTCAATAATTTATTTGTAAATTATAGTGGAAAATAAGTATTTGGTCACCCACAAAAAAGCAAGATATCGGACATAGGAAGATATAAGAAGCTCTTCTGACCTCCACTCGTTATATGTATAAAAGATACCTGTCCACAGCCTCAGTCACACTCCAAACTCAACCATGGCCAAGACCAAAGAGCTGTCGAAGGACACCAGGAAGAAAATTGTAGACCTGCACCAGTGAATCTGCAATAGTCAAGCGGGTTGGTGTGAATAAATCAACTGTGGGAGCAACTGTAAGAAAATGGAAGACTGTTGATAATCCCTTGATGTGGGGCCTGAGAACAGTGAGCAAAAATCCCAGAACTACAATGAGGGACCTGATGAATGACCTGCAGAGAGCTGGGACCAAAGTAACAAAGGCCACCATTAGTAACACACTAAGCCGAGAGGGACTCAGGCTTGTCCCCCTGCTTAAGCCAGTACATGTCTGGGCACATCTGAAGTTTGCCGGAGAGCATATGAATGATCCAGAAGAAGACTGGGAGAATACCATATGGTCAGATGAAACCCCAACCCCAAAGAAAATTTGTGGAGGGAGTTGAAAGTTCATACTGCCCAGCGACAGCCCCAAAACATCACTGCTCTAGAGGAGATCTGCATGGAGGAATAAGCCCAAATACCAGCTACAGTGTGTGCAAACCTGGTGAACTGACCTCTGTCATTAACAAAGGTTATGTTACAAAGTATTGAGCTGAACTTTTGTTATTGACCAAATACTTATTTTTCACAATAATTTAGAAATATATTTTTTAAAATCCTATAATGTGATTTGCTGTTTCTCATTTTGTTTCTCATAGTTGAAGTGTACAATGAAAATGACAGATTCTCTCTCATCAAGGCAAACTGGAGTTGACTCTTCTTATTCTTTGGAGTCAGCAGGGATGTGCACCTTGGAGTTTTGGCATGGAGGCCTTCATTTCGCAGTGTGCACCTTAGTTTCTGACATGAAACTTCAGTATCTACGTCTGACATCTTTTTTCAGTTCCTCAGCAGTCACTCAGGGATTTTTCTCCACCTTGCACTTCAGGTAGCACACAGCAGTTGCTGTCAGCATCTGCTTTCTGCCACAACCAGATAGCATTTCCACAGTATATACAGTTGTGTTCCAAATTATTCAACCCCCAATTCTGTAAAGGGTTTTAGGGAATTCAATGTACATTTGTAATTGTGTTCATAATGAAATCTTACAAGGACTTGTTAATGAACCAATACAACTAAAAAGACATTAATTGTTTTTGTAATACAGTATTAAATGTCTTTTTTGTCATTTCTTTATTGACACAATTACTGATTCCCTTAAAAACAACCACTCTTAAGCACAGAGGTTCATTTAAGTGTTTCCAATCAGGTATTGAAAACACCTGTGCATGTCAATGAGCAGCAAGCAAGCATAACGAGCACCAATCAGGTAGATTTAAAATGATGGTGATAGCTCCATTTAAACATTTACTGGTGTGTTTCCAACATGGTGAAGTCAAGAGAATGGTCCAAGAAGACAAGAGAAGAGATGATTTCTCTTCACAAGAAAGGCAGTGGTCATAAAAACATTGCAAAGATGTTAAACATCCCAAGAGACACCACTGGAATTATAATTCACAAATTCAAGGCAAAGGGCACTGTGGAAATGCGACAGTGATCCCAAGCATACCTCCAAATCCACTGGAGCTTGGTTGCAGAGGAAGGGCTGGAGGATTCTGGAGTGGCCATCACAGTCACTGGACTTAAATCCTACTGAAAACCTCTGGTAGGACTTGAAGAAGGCAGTTGCAGCATGCAAGTCCAAGAATGTGACTGAACTGGAGGCTTTTGCCCATGACGAATGGGATAAGATACCCGTAGATAACTGCAAAACACTTGTGTCAAGCTATTCTTCATGTTTGAAAAACATTATAACTGCAAAGGGATGTTGTACTAAGTACTAAGGATGAATGTCACTTGGGGGTTGAATAAAACTGATGATGAATATCATCAAAACATTTGTGGTTATTTCACCATAAATATTCACGTGATTTCTATATATACTGTATATATATATATATATATATATATATATATATATATATATATATAAAAGACTTGGGGTTCAAACTCAAAACCGTTATACCTAGACAGGTACTCTACCACTGAGCCACAAGAGCACTCAAAGGTATAATCAGGTAAACATATACTGAACATGACAGTGGGGTGAATTCCAGTCTAAATTAATCTGACACATAAAATGATTTGCAAAGCACACAAACAGTTACACAGAGGAGCCTTTTGCCAAGAGAGGAGGTGCTGATGTTGGGGTGAAACCCACAACCTTCATATCCAAAGGTAAGTTCTTTAGGGTTAAGTATATGCACCCTTTCTTAAGATGGATTGAAAATAAAGTAATGGGCAAAAGGAACCAAGCACCATTTTGGAAACTAGTTATAAATCTTGAAATATTTGTATTCCTAAGTACCAATTCAATGAGCATAATTCAACTAAGATGTTAATTGCGGTGTCTCTGCTTTACTGGTGAGATGGGTTCAAACTACCCATAACCTCAGAATTTGGTACTTGCTCCACTACTCCTTCATAAACATAAACATTTCATAAATGTTACATTATGTGAAAGACAGTCTAAAGATGCTGCATTGACTGAAACCAGTAACCCCGCTATTGTTCATCTACTGTTTTTCTCCAATTTTATTAACTGTATTAACTCTATTGTTGTATTGTTCTTATTATTAGTGTGATTGCAGAAGACTATTACACTACTGTTTTTCATTAGCTTTATTACTTTCATCTTTATCTTTATAATTTTCTGTACCACTACTCCCCCAACAGTTTTTGAGATATGAACACCTATCCACCTCTAAAACATCCTTCTTGATCTTGAATTGTGTGCTTTTACGCAGCTTGATGGTAAGTGCAATACGTTTTGTAAAAAATACATTTGAAAAATAATAAAGTGTCCAAAACACACTGAAATGTTTTTGGAAACTTTGCACTGCCACACACCAACTAACGTTCTACACACTTTAATAAATAAAAATCCAAGTTGTCCCAAATATGTACTACACACTAATACTATAAGTTAGTGGTAATTAATTAAACTTCAGAGAGTCTAGTTAGAGAAGGTTTCAAGCCAGGGACTGTAATATAATAATGTCTAAGTCCATTTTAATTGCAGAGACACGGCCTGGGGCTGACTGTGGAACAGATCACAAACTACTAATGTGCAAAAAAATAATCAAACCACGAATCTCCCAAATTATAACCTGGAGCACATATCACCTGCCTTCACAGAAAACATCAGGAATCATTTTTAAATGCTGGGCATAATTGACAGAGAACCAGAGGTCATCAATGAAGAATCAGAGAAAACCAGGGAAGAATGAAAAGGAGAAAGAAATCAAAGTGGATGATGATACAGTGGAGATTGCAAAATAGAGAAGAGATGCAAAAATCAAGAAGAACAAAAATTGTTTAAGAGAAGTAAACCAGGAATTCCAGAGAACTGCCAGGAAGGACAAGAACTAATGCTAAAACAACATCTGCAAAGAGATTGATAGGGTAACAAATATTATAAAACAGGGATTGCTATTCAGAGAATATGGGAGAAGTTGGAACCTTAAGAGATGCAAAGGGTCAAATCATCATGGATGAAAAACAGATCAAAGAAAGATTGAAGGAATATAGAAGACCTGTACAAAAATATATAAATTGCCTAAACACTTTTGTCAATGTGGGTTTAATTCTAGACCATGAAGTCCGACAGGCCCTGAGATTATTGCCAAGGATGAAAGCCACAGGAATTGACAACATATCAATAGAAATATTTAAGGATTCTGAGGATGTTTCAGTTGAAGTACTGACCAGAGTATGCCAACGAATATGGAAAACAGCTCTGCAGACTTGAAGAGGTCAGTCAATGTCACAATACCAAAGAAAGGAGACAAGAAAGAGTGTGCCAACTCTTGACCAAATTTCTTATACCACATGCAAGTAAAATCATGCTGTGGATCATACATCATAGACTAGAGCTTTACGTTGGAAGTGAACTGCAGGATTCAGGAAAGGCAGAGGAACAAGAGACATCATTGCAAAGACCCAAACAGAAGATAGGACATTCTGAAGGAACACTATCAATATTGTCCCCAGGAGTCAGAATTGACTTGATGGCAATTAATTATTAATAACAATGTCATTAAAATTCAGTGACATATCCTATATATTGAAGTAGCCAAGTGGTTCTATCAGGGTCATCAACACTTGAATGTGAAATCAAATTAAAGTACATTTACAATTCAGTATATTTCAGCAATATTCTGCAATGTGAGAGCATATCATCACTGTACAATGAAAAACGAGAATATTTTCTTAATTTTGAATAGAATTTAATTTAAAATAGAGCATTTCTATTGGTCTGTGCATCCAGAACTACTGTATAAATACAGAACAGCTAGAAGGTTCATCTACAATGAAAACTAAAAACAGACAAAAATATAGATAAATGGTTTTCATCAGATAACATTCATATGAGCAATAGTCTGTCTGTCTGTCTGTCAGACATCTATGAAGCTATCTATGAAGCTGATAATAGTCATTAAAGTACTCCTAACATGCCTGAAGTGTCCACCTGCAATACCAGCTTTCACCACCAGGTGTCTGTTAGTACAGCAGGGGTCGCCAGCCCTGGTCCTGGAAAGGCTGGTCTGAACATTTCACTTAAGTTTAATGTCAGAGTGTCTTAACATTACTGTAGTATTAACACTGCAGCTTTTTCATGAAAGACACACCGACGGAGCTTTCAAACAGGTCAGTTACAATGGTCACTTTTTCTTTTGAACACTGATTCTGTTTTTCTACTTGCATGTTGCGTATTGTATTTGTTTATGGCGCTGTGTGCTCTCCGCCGCTGCTGCTGCTTATAGGAGGAAAGTTTGACGGACGTTTAGCTCCACCTATCAGGCGGCACATCACCTATGAGCTCCGCCCATCAAAGCCCGACACACGCGCTTAAGTCTCTTTGCAATGCGCATGCGCCGGCAGGTCGACGCCGAAGGTGCTGCATGTTCCGCACAGCGCGCGAGCCTCTGCGGCACGGGGCCGCGCGCGCCCGGGAGGGGTAGGAGCTGGTGTCCGTTTGACCACCTTCCCCCTCACAACCACGACCCGCATGGATTTAGCCCATGGATGCCCCTGACAGCGCGGAGGCGGAGGCGGAGGCGGAGGCCGTGGCCGGCGGCTGGTGGACGGACGCGGCCGGGGGGGAGTTCCCCGCCAGGTACGTCATCGCGGAGCCGAGCAGGACGTCGCTCGAGGAGGACGGAGAGGAAGAGGCGCGGGGACACGTAGCACAGCTGCACGGTGAGACACCCACACCCACACACACACACACACACACAGCACAGCTCAGCACTGCCCTTCAGCTCCAACACCGGGCTCGAGGAGGGAGGGAGGGTGTGTGTGTGTGTGTGTGTGTGTGGGGGGGGGGGGTCTGTATATATATATATATAATGTTTATGTGTGTGTGTTGTATGTATATGTGCATACAACCACACATGCATGGAACAATGCATTGTAAAATTTACATGCAAATACTAAAGGGCAGGATGAAAATGTCAGGATGTCTGTCTGGGAGCTGAATCTCAGGAGAATGTGGGTCATGCAGCAAGACAACAACCCTAAGCAAACAAGTTGTTCTGCCAAAGAATGCTTAAAGAAGATTAAAGTTAATGTTTTGAAATGGCCAAGTCAATTCCCGACCATGTAATAGAAATGTTGTGGAAGGACCTTAGGCAAGCAGTTCATGGGAGGAAACCCGCCAACATAACAAAGCTTTTAGTTACAGTAGCAGATTGCTGCACAGTGATACTGGACATGATACTGGAAGCAAAGGTTCACATACTGTTGCTGCATTAACACAAACACACACACACACACTTATGCATATACACACATATGCACCCATATTACACTGCTCTAAATTATTACGCAAGTGACATCAAGAGAATTTCAGTAAAATGTCAGTTTATACATTTTCAGAGATTTTTATTTCTTATGTATTTTTAGAACTGGTTTCAGATCTTGGACAGATGTGTTAGTTTGTCAGGTTATCTTCTTTAATGGAAAACAGGTTATTATTAAGCAGCACTACAGTTTTCATACAGTAAGGGGAAGGAGGAAGAGCTTTCTGAAGGTGAAAAGTGTGAAATGGCCCTTGCCACAAACATGAAAACAGTTGAAATTCACAAAAACTAAAGAATAACAAAAGTGTGAAAAGGTGGGTGTATGATTCAGAGACATTCAGAGATGAATTGGGTTAGAGAAAGGCTTTTAATTCAGTCAAATTAACAGTATTAAGAGGGCAGATATGAAAAACCCAGCAAACACTTATTTGAAGCTGCTGCTGTCTCAAGCCCGAACAATGCAGGATCCTCCAGAGGTTAGCAGATTGCTTAAATCTGTATTTTGTCCACACCAACCACAGCTCCCTGTTTACAGTGGGCTCAGGAATACCAATGAATGTTACTCTACACTGGCTGCACCATAATGTACGGAGTTCTGCATTGTAATGAACAACCAGTACATTTTATTTGTTAAAATTTGTTAAAATTATTTCTTTAAAAAGAATCAGTTTTGTACATCCACAATATTTTGGTTTGTGTCTAAATTCTCAGTGCACCATAAATCGTTAAGAGATATCTGTTATTGTGCCATTGAATAAAGTCATTGTGTAATGCATGTGCTATAAATAAGAAAGAAGCCTCATTCAGAATGGGTTGGGTGGGTTCTAGAGAAAATTGCACATTGTGAATTGTTCACAGTGGTGGTGAATGGAGGCAGATGTCTGAACCTCTAAAAGCTCCTTCACAGAAAGCTATTACACCTAATGGTTTTTAATTCACTGATGCCTTTTACCAGAGTTCTTTTTTTATACCCACAAATTCAAAGTGCTAATTCCTCAACCCCACAATCACTCTCCCTTAATCACATGTGATCCTCCCAATACTAGGAGGGTGAAGACAAGGACATGCTTCCTGTGTGTGTGTGTGTTTGTGTTTGTGTGTGTGTGTGTGTGTGTGTGTGTGTGTGTGTGTGTGTGTGTGTGTGTGAGAGAGAGAGAGAGAGAGAGAGAGAGAATAATAATAGGACTGTAGTTATGGCAACCAATCCCTGAATCTGTTTACAACCAAATCAATCTGTATGTTTCTCTACAATGAAACATAATTTCCCCACTCTGAATTAATTCATCTCACACTCTGAATTTTAAAATATTGGTGGACTTCCTTTTTAAATCAATTCAATTGACAGGCGGGATAGACTTCAAGTGACCTTCATCTCAGTCAGGGGAAACTGACCATTGACATAGAAATCCTGTAAACTAAACTGCTCATAATCAGTATTTTTATTTCATAGAATTATTTTTGTCCATAATCATGATCTTTGTCCAAACCAATTTTTGTCCAAGCTGAGCATCTGTCACAGGAATCTGACAGTATTTATGCATACTCCTCTCTACTGGGACTTTTTTATTTCTCAACCAGTTGTAAATGTTATTGTGTTTTAACCAGGAAATCTGAGTTTCATTTGTTTACAAGCCAGTCTAGACTGGAACACTGTGGAGGACACACTGATGTAACACAACAAGGGCTTAAATGGCCAGTGCAGCATTTATGGATCTAACTCTATATGATTGGCTATATTTCAGACAAGGGAATTTAATGCACAGTTGAGATGTGCTAATTTGTGGGGTATTAATTTATTCTCGCCACAACCATTTCTCTTATTCTCACCATGAACATTTCATTTCATTATACTCTTCGGTACTGCACTGTCCTGTCCTGTCTGTTAAACTGTCTCGTTTGCTCTATTTATAGTATTTATTGTAGTGTTTGCACTTTATGTTGTCTTAGTGTATTGCTGCTCCATGTTGCACCTTGGTTCTGGAGGAACGTAATTTCGTTGCACTGTGTACCTGTACTCAGATGTAATGACAATAAAAAAGCCTTGGCTTGACTTTTGTTACTTCGTTGTTGGGATTGTAGTTCTAATGGTAGTTGGTGGGATATACACTTCAACTGCTTTTAGCTACGTTAGACTTTTATGTCCAGTGCAAATTGATGGGGTACAATGCTGCATTTTAGTAGTGTTGGAAAGTTGGCAATCTTAAATTACACTCCAACAACCAGTCTGGTGAGTCTCCTCTTATGACACAATCAGAACTAAATTATTTGATCGGGGACTTGGGTATGTCAAAAGCAAATGAAGAGTTGATTTGTTTTCAAGACTTCAGAGATGGTATTCGTTGTACCCTGGAACAAATGGTTCTGTCTATCAGAGCCATCAAGAATACTTCAAAATAGGTTTTTCACAGGAAGAGAATCTGTGCTTCTGCTCTGATATTGATGGGTTTGCAGATCAGGGTTGTGAACATGAGCCGAAACAGTTGTGTGTCTTTATTGATTCATCCTCGTTAAGCCTCAAATCTGTCTTGTTACACAATGGCAATGTCCATCCTTCAATACCTGTTGGCTATTCTGCATGCATGAAAGAGACATGTGAGAATATGGAACTGTTATTGAATCACATCCACTATAGCAACTACAACTGGAACATCTGTGGGGGTTTAAAAGTGGTGGCACTTTTGCTTAGACTGCAGCTCTTTCCTCTCTGAATGATAGAAAGTGACATTTCTTTAAAAGAAACTGGCCAATCCATCAGCAATTGACAAAAATGTGGCACACAAACCACTTGTGGACACAAAAATTATATTTTTGCCCCCACAAAACATAAGTTTTGTGAAAGCAATGAACAAGGAAGGTGAAGCTTTCTGTTACTTGAGACAAATTTTCCCAAGAATAACTGCTGCCAGGGTAAGTGAAGGCATTTTTGTTGGTCCACAAATCTGACACACCATAAATTACAAGCATTTTGAAGGGCTGAAAAAATTGCTTGGAAGTCATTCAAGGATGTTGTAAAAATATCCTTAACTTTCAAGCATCAAACTATAGCAAACTTGTTGACAATCTTATTCAAGCTTACAAAGCAATGAACGGTGATGTCACTGAAAATGTATTTTCTGCGTTTACACTTTGATTTCTTTCCCTGAAAATCTTTTAGTAGTCCGTGACTAGTATGGCAAACAATTTCACCAAGACATTCTCACAATGGAAAAGCATTACCAAGGCTTCTGGAACCCATGCATGTTGGCTGACTATTGCTGGACACTAACACGGGATGCACAAGACGTGAAAAACAAATTAAATTATGAAATGCCATGGATTATAATTGTATAATTGTAACTAGTTAAACCTAAGCTCATGTTTCTCAAAATTTCTACATGATACAATCAGACATTATATTTTTGTTCAACTTGACTGTGTCTGTCACAGATTTTCAGTGAAACAACATTTTTGGAAAATATTGTTGTCCAGTGTTGTACACAAACTGGAATCATTGCATTACATTTTATACTGAACACAATGTGTAATAACGTCAGATTTAACCTCCTAGGACCTGGAGTCCACACAAAGACCTGACTCTATATGGCATGCCACAGAAGAACATCATGCAGTTCCTTGAATTTCAAATGGACCTTCATGGCTCAGCATGCCAATGACAGCTCCGACTTTTCAGAACAGGATGACCCAGATGTGTTAGTCCAAGGGGAAAAAATGCTGCTGTGTTCAGCCACAAAATAAATGTTTTGCACATCATCAGTAATTGTGACGTCACTGTGTTCTATGATAAATATATATGAAATATAAAACTAAAGTCCTCATATGTGGACATCATTTTCTCAGAAACTACATCATGTAAAAAGCTAATTCTTTGTTTTTACACTAATCAGGTGCCAATTATCCCAAATAGCAAAGAGAAATAAAAAATGCATGCCAATTCAAGAGTTTGGGTCTTAGGAGGTTAGTGGTAAAATGATGTGTGTAAATGATAAAATGACTGCTTTCTAGTAGGTAACATTTTGAACTGCATTTCCAGCATTAATGGCATATCCTGCTGCTAACTCTGCTGCACTGCTGTCCCTCTAGAAATTGACCATATACCAGTGATTAAGACATTGATGCACCTGCAAGGTATTTGGGAGCCTGTAGCTAATGTTGGTTGACACTCTACACTGTAGAGTCTACAGTATATAATGTGAGGTTTTTCAACCACGGTAACCAACCACGGTTTTAATGATAATTACAATTATCGTGGTTTACCATGAAACCGGTAACCGATCCATGTCTAGTAACAGCAATAGTTCTGTTGATGTACACAGTTCCAACATGCATTAAGCATTGAAAGAGTTAATAACCCAGCCATGCATGTGCATGTCACCATTAGTTTGCATGTCATCATTAGCATGTCACCATATAGTTTATATATAAAATCAAATAGCTCCATTTTATGTGCTGGCTAGCTATAAAACCCGTTATCTGACCAGTTATTTGCAGTTATTCGGTATTTAGCAGTGTTCAGCCAGGTGTTTAGGGAGTGTACAGTTTTTTCACTTGCTCAGGGAGTGTGTAGCAGTGCATTATGTGTTTAGCTTGTATTTGTGGCTGTGCTGTTTTAACCTGAGTGTGGGTGTTGTCTACTGCTCTGCGTCTGCTTGTCCTCCGTATGTCTGTGTGTGATCTTGCTGTCTGTTGGCCTAGTTTTGAATCCAGAGGTTCCTCCCAGCTGAAATATTAATTAGAGTGGTAGACAGGCCTGGACGCTCGGTCACGCAGTGCTGGTTCTGCTGTGCGCTGTATATGGCCCTGATTAGTCAACAAAATTAGAGAAAATTGTTTTCATTGGAAAAAACAATGTTTTTAGTCCAAATTCAGTTTAGATCCATTTCTCCTGAATGTCTCCCTGAAACTCTCATCTGGAGGGCAATAACAATTTAGTATGTTTGATTCACAAATGGTCAAAGAGGCACTTGTTCTATTTCATTTTCATTTCAGAAAGTTTTCTTTAGAGATTCAGAATGTGTGTGATGTCCATCAAAGGAGCCCTGATGCATGCATTCAGGAATTGAAACTTTTAATAGTGTTTATATAGGACTTCAATTAAACCTCAGGTTTCCCCACCAATGTAAAGAAATCGGAGTCAGTAAGTTTCTCTACAATGAAGCAGAATTTTACACCAAACCTACACTCTGAAATGTATTAATCTGACACAGCGAATGATGCAAATTAGGTGGTGTTCTCATGTGTAAAATTTACTGCCTCATAGAAATCTCAGTAAGAATTTCATCTTCTGTCTCCACCACATTCAGCACTGAGACTGATGCAGTGTGTGTGTGTGTGTGTGAGAGAGAGAGAGAGAGAGAGAGAGAGAGAGAGAGAGAGCGCATATGTATATCTATTATTCAGCGCTTTTTTTCCTGCACTGTCTTTCTCCTATGCTCTCTCTCACATATCTGTTGTGCAGCCAGTGTCTGTTGAAAGCACAGTCAGCAAGGAGCAGAGGTGGGTAATCGAGTTCCAGAAAGTAAAAGCCCTCTCCCAAGATTTTGTTCAGACTGTCTGGACTCTGGGTATAGTTAAGCAGCAACTGTAGCACCCAAAAAGTCAACAAACTCCTGGGGTGGATTTTAAGTTTCTGGACCTCAGTTTCCCACTGCTGTAGGAGGCTTAGCCATTATGATCATTCCCAAGTTAACTCCTCAGCTGAAAGGAGAGAGTTTTACTATAAAACTACAGTAGGAAAAATAAGTATTCGATATACCTGCTGATTTTGCAAGTTTTCCCACCTACAAATAATGGAGAGGTCTGTCATTTTGATTGTAGGTACACTTCAATTGTGAGAGACAGAATAAAAAAAACATATTGTATGATTTTTAAATCATTAATTTGTATTTTATTGCATGAAATAAGTATTTGATAAACTAGAGAAACCAAACTTCAGCCTCCTCAGTACCATTCAGATCGTAGTTGGTGAACTTAAAATGGGCCTGGACATGTGCTGACGTGAGCAGGGGCACCATGCGTGCCCTGCAGGATTTTAATCCATGATGGCGTAGTGTGTTACTAATGGTAATCTTTGAAATTGTGGTCCCAGCTCTCTTCGGGTCATTGACAAGGTCCTCCCATGTAGTCCAAGGCTGATTCTTGTTTCTTCTGTTTTCTAATAATAGCACCAATCGTTGTTGCCTTCTCACCAAGCAGCTTGCCTATTGTCCTATAATCCATCCCAGCCTTGTGGTCTGAAATTTTGTCCCTGCTGTCCCAAGACAGCTCTTTGGTCTTGGCCATCGTGGATAGGTTGGAGTATGATTGAGTGTTTGGACAGGTGTCTTTAATACAGGTAAGAAGTTCAAACAGGTGCAGTTAATACAGGTAATGAGTGCAGATTAGAAGGCCTTCTTAAGGAAAAAGTAACAGGTCTGTGAGAGCCAGAATTCTTGCTGGTTGGTAGATGATCAAATATTTTATTTCATGCAATAAAATGCTAATTAATTATTTAAAAATCATACAATTTGAATTTTTGTTTTAGATTGTGTCTCACAGTTGAGGTTCCCTATGATAAAGTTAAGCCATATTACTAATGCATCTAAAAAAGAAATATAATACGATGAAAAAATTTAAAAACTCATATTTTATGTTCATTACATTTAAAGTGATCTATTTCAAGCTTGTTTTAAAGTTGATACTATGATTAATAACTTATTCAAATTTGAATAAAATTGTTCTAATATTTTGAGAGTCCCGATATTTGGTTTTCATGAGCTATAAGTCTTGTTGATCAAGAGTGAAACAAAAAAGTCATCTTTTTATGTGTAATGAATACATGTATGAGCTTTTTATCCTTATTGAAATTTAGATATGTGCTAGTATACCATATAAATCCACACTCTACAATACAGAACATGAGTTGAGTGTCAGATATAGGTTACATAAAAAAGAACAGCCTTTGGCCACTTTTCCAAATGTATGAATGTAGCCTCTTTCACTATGGGAAAAATGTGGTTGCAATGGTATTTCAAGTTTTTGGTATGGTGCTGCTAGGAGATTGCTCTTGTGTTGCTATGGTATCATGGGTGGTGGCTAGATTATTGCTGTGTAGTTTCTAGCAACCAACTGGAACACCTAAGCAACCACCTAAAATACCGCTGGCCTAGCTTTTACTGTAAAGTTTAGTCTTTGTGTTTGTCCTTGTTTATTATTGGTTGCTTATTTGTTTTTGGATATTATTGTGGTCGTTTCCCTCAGCAGTTTTGGAGATAGACTTCAGCGAGCTGGTCCTGGAGGAACTCATAGGAGTGGGTGGATTTGGTAAGGTGTACCGAGCTGTATGGAGGGGGATGGAAGTGGCAGTGAAAGCAGCACGACGTGACCTGGATGAAGATGCGTGCGAGACGCTGCAGAGCGTGCGACAGGAAGCCAGGCTCTTCTCCATGCTGAGACACCCCAATATCATGGCCCTGCTTGGAGTATGTGTGCAGGAGCCCAACCTGTGCCTGGTAATGGAGTACGCCCGGGGAGGAGCGCTGAACCGTGCACTTGCAGGAAAACGCATTCCCCCATACACCCTGGTGGACTGGGCTGTGCAGATCGCAAGAGCCATGCACTACCTGCACTGCCAGGCCATTGTCCCCATCATACACAGAGACCTGAAGTCCAGCAACAGTGAGTATACACACACATATACAGACGCATACACAGATCATGTAGGATACTTTGTCCACTCTACATTATCCATCCACTTAGTGACCACTTTATTGGAAACACCTACTGTGTGTGTGTGCGCGTGTGTGTTTGTGTGTGTGTGTGAGAGAGAGAGAGTGAGAAAAGGTTTTAATCTTATGCTCTACAGTACATTTGCCCTGTCAGATCCTTTAAGCCCCAAGCTCATTACCATGGATTTACTCTACCTTCACTTCCTGGGTTTCTATTGGCTGATGATGATGGTGCCTCACACCACATTGGTCAGGTTCACAGGACCTTGTTTGCTATTGGTTGGTGTGGTGATGGGCTGAATCTCACCGATTTCCCATTTTGGCGTACGGTGGCCAGGATAATGCACACGAGGAGTGCGGCATCCCTGTGACTGTTTACTGCCTAACACCTTTCAGCCACTTCACTTACAACACACTACAAAATACCCATAGATGCACTATATGGACTAAAGTTTTGGGACACTTGATCATTTATTGTTTCTTCCAACATCAGAAATGTTAGTGATTATCAGTAATGTTTGCACTTGCACATTTGTCAGCAATGGGTGCAGCTAAATGTACACTAGATGCTGGAACATTGCTGTAAGGAGGATTTGATTTTTCTCTGGAGTGATGATTCAGCTCTAAGGGTTGAATGCACAGTTCCACTGTTCCACAACTCCATGCTCTGTGAGGATTTTATACCCCTCTAACCCATGCCTGGCATTGGTCAGGGCTACCCTAGCATCATGCAATCACGTCTTTTCATGTCCTGTGCTGAAAATGCCTTTTTTGTGTCACCTGGTAGCTACATCCACCTCACTGCTTTATTGTAGAGCAGAAGAGGATTGGATTTGGTTGATCAGCTATGTTTGGGGTGTTCATCCCTTTCACTGTCATATCTCTGCTAAAAAATCTGGCTCAAAATGGTTTTGGATGATCTATTATGGCCTGTAATGTTCAATGCTTGAAAAACTTTTAATTTTTGGTTATGCTGGTTGAATAGTATATTCTGGTTGATCATACTTTTGGACCAGCTAAACCATCATACTCACCAAAAACACACCTGTTCTGGTCAAGAGCTAAGCTGGTCAATGTGCTTAACCAGCTTGAGTTGACTAGGCTGTTTGTTTACAGCAGAGCATATAAATGCTTTATATTTTTTCCTACTTTTTAATCTGTTTTAGTAAATTTCTCTGATCTGTTTCTGATCTATTTATTTTCTCCCCAAACACTAATAAAACTAACAGCCACTCTCTTTTTCTCTCTCTGTTTTTGTCTTTTAATTCCTCTCCATTAAACTTCCCTCTTCTCCTGCACATTCATGTCCAACATCACCTGTTTTTTGCTATCTTGTATTATTTATGCTTCATTGTCATATTCTGTTGTTTCTATTTAATTCTACTCTTATTCTTTAATATTCTGTTACATCTTCTATTCCTCTGTTCTTTTCTATTCTTTTCCATTTGTTTTTTTTTTAATATTGTGTTTTATTCTATTATCTTATGTTTGGTTCTGCTTATATTTCTGTTCCACTTTATTCTGTTTTGTCTGATTCTTTTCTATTGCGCTTATTATTTTCTGTTGTTGTATATTATCTTTCTGTAACTGTTCCATATGTTTTATTTAAAATCTGACTGTTTTAACATTATTTGATCCAACATTACTCTTCCTCGATCCCACTTCCAAACGAACCCCCACTGTACCTCCTCACATACCTTTCACCCACACTCCCACCCTCCTCCCCATGGCCCAGTCCTGATTCTGGAGCATGTAGAGAATGAGGATCTAAGCAATAAAACTCTGAAGATCACAGATTTTGGGTTGGCGCGAGAGTGGCACCGTACCACTAAGATGAGCGCAGCGGGCACTTATGCCTGGATGGCGCCTGAGGTCATCCGCTCCTCTACTTTTTCCAAGGGCAGCGACGTATGGAGGTGGGCTTGACATTTCCTCTCAGATATTGTTTAACAAACTATGAGAATATTATTATTATTATTATTATTATTATTATTACTCAGGTATTGAAATTTCAGCCATTAACAGCCCCATTTACACTGTACCCAGTATGATGGACATTCTCCAGTGTTCAAACGCATGCACTGATGCACACTGCTATGCTACCTGGATGGGATTCAGCCCTGTTTTGCTCATTTAGGCTCCAAAGATTTTCCAGTGATTTGTATGATTCACCATCTCCACTGTTAACGTCTGTTTAGACCTCACTGTCTGTTGGTCAGTGTGCAGCCTGAGGTCCAGCTCTACTCTCTGAAGTGATGCTCAGCTATTTCTGTCTGAGCTCAGGGTTTTCCCACACAGGGATTACAGAGAGATGTCTTAGGAGAGATATAGGCTGTCCTTCAGAAGCTGTGCTTCATGTGAGCGTGTGTGTGTGCTTGTGTGTTGTGGTACTTTCTGCCCTAGTTAGAAAAAGTCACTTAAAGAGCTCAGCAGTAAGATGTAAATGTTCTACAAAGCTGTGAAATGCCACCAGTGCTTAGTTTACTGTTGATTGTGAATGTGTGTGAGGGGTGACGAGGAGCTGCAGCTGCTGATTGAAACCTTGGTTTGTTTGTATTTTATAGTTTTATCTAGCAATCAAAGTCAATTTCATTTCTGGCCTGATCATATATAGTTATCCTAGTGATAATAACCTGGGCTAAAAGTTATAGTTTATAGCTGATCATTAGAATTATCGTAGTTTTAATAATCCAGGCTGATGGTTGGAGCTATAGTTAGTGATACATATAGTTACTATAGTGATAATAACCCAGCCTGCATTCGCTGGAGGTGTCTTACCACAAATATGAATCTTAAATCCAGCAGGCACTGAACATCAGTTTGACATAATAAAGAGGTTGGACTTTGTTGTGAAAATTGTTTGAAATTCACCACAATTGTACAAATGTTGGGGATCAAACAAAAAATGCTTTAAATTGAAATCCCTTAGCCAGTGTGTCACACTAATTATTAGGAATTCGTTGTAATGTAACTGTAAATACAAATTCTTAAAGAAGGCTCCTTTGTGGGCTGCTGCTGTTAAGGATACATAGCAAAGGATATGCTCTACCTTTTAAATCAGACAAGCCAATAATGATGTTTTGGTTTGGTCTCAATATCTCACAACTAGTTGCTGGTATGTACATTTAAAAGTACTTAATGTCACCACTTAAAACAATATTTATGCTCACTGTTGTTGTTATTCTATGTCCAATTAACATTGATGTTAGACATTGCCCCAATTGCCCCGATCTTACCAACATCTATCAACATTGCTGGCTAACTGAGAATGGTTGAATGAACATCACACTCTCTCTATAGCTTAAGATAATTTTAACACTTTTTAGGAAACTGGGCCCAGTTCAAACCTAGTAATGTGTGCATTAATCAGAAGGAATGATTCCTGATTGGAATCATTTCAAGGTGAAATTCCTTTATATTTCTCTCTCTCTCTCTTGCTCTCTCTCTCTCTCTCTCTTTCTCTCTCTCAGTTATGGTGTGTTGCTGTGGGAGCTGTTGACAAGCGAGGTGCCATTTCGTGGTATTGATGGACTTGCTGTGGCGTATGGAGTTGCCATGAATAAACTGGCCCTGCCCATCCCCTCCACCTGCCCCGAGCCCTTTGCACGCCTCATGGAGGGTGAGACTGAAGCCATCTGTGTTTTTACACCTCTGGAAGGACATTGAGAAATACAGCATCACCACACAATACTCTACAATGATAAATGTTGTATAACAACATTTGGCTTTTCATCATTTTAATCATCCAGTGCATCCAAACAGCCTGTACAATTAATTGTAGAAAAATCTGCTGACAGTGCTGGTGAATGGAAGTAGGTATTGGTCCCCTTGACTACAACGCACATGCAGCCATTTTAATTACTATCCGTCAGTTGAATTTTATATGAAATTTTGAAGGTAAACTGACAAATCTGATTAAGACACATTTGTACACTCTACAAGAAAATCCACTGGTAAAAAAAGTGTGTTTGGCATTTTAGTCATAACCATTAGATATATTAACTTTCTGTGAAGGTGCTTTAAAGAGGTTCAGACAGCTGCTTCCATTCACCATGACTCCATGAACATTTCTGACTGGGTAGGTTTCTCTAGAATGGAGCATTTACACCAAACCTACTCTGCCCACTGTGTACTGTGTTATTATGCAGACTGCTGGAGCGCTGACCCGCATGCACGTCCACCCTTCTCCACAATTCTGGACCTGCTCACCTGCATTGAGGAATCAGGATTTTTCGAGATGCCCACTGAGTCCTTCCACTTGCTGCAGGACGACTGGCAGCTAGAGATACAGGAGATGTTCGACCAGCTCAGGGCCAAAGAAAAGGTCAGCAACACTGATGATTTATTTACATATTGCAATTATTCACCCATGAAAGAGTTCCTACATTTACTCTCAAGTAAAAGGTTACTGTATATGGAAGTCACAGTCTGTCAGGAATTGCAAGCAGTTTTCAATTCTTTCAGATCTTTAAATAAACAATAAACTTGACTTGGCTTTTTTGGTAAGAGAAAAACTGCGTCCCCTGCTTGATTTCTTCAGTGCAAACTGGCTAAGTAATGTGTACTGGGCTGCTACCACTGTCAGTGCAGGCCACGTTACACAAGCAGTTTACACTCAGTGACTTTTATTTCTGCAAATTACCAATGAATAGCAAGTAGATATAGATAAGTAGATATATACTGCATGTGCTGAATTTTGCGATACATTATAAGGAAAAAACTGCTGTCATGCTATTTTTTTCTAAACAACTAATCCACTAGAAGGACTTCCACTCAAAAATGTTCCATACATCATGTGCGCATGACACTTGGATAAAAAAAGATAACTGTACCTGAAAAATACATATAGTTTACAATGATTTTTGAACTAACAGGCCCCCCATTGTTCAAGTATATTGGGCGATACACATCATGTTGTGTCCGCAATGCTGCCCATTCACTGGTTCATAGTGGCTATGAAATCTGATGTTTAATCATTTTTCCCTCAGAGTTTACACAAGTTTCCTGCAGGTTTGCCACCTCTGTTTTCAATTTATGGACACTGGTTTGCTGCTAAATTAACTTGTCTGAACATGAACAGTTCCTGCTCCACTCAGTTTTTTAAATTGCATCCAGATTGGTGTCCAAGTGGTGTTATTAACTACTTCTGTTTTGACAGCCTTACAGTTCTGTTTTTTCAAACTCAACATGGGCTTGAGCTCAACCTGAGAAGTGTAGAAATGTTTTCAGAGCAGAAAGAATCTGTGCCTTCATGTCTGTCTGTCTGTCTGTCTATCACATTCTGCTTCTGTGTAGGAGTTGAGGTCATGGGAGGAGGAGCTAACACGGGCAGCTCTGCAGCAGAAGTGCCAGCAGGAGGCACTACGGCGACGTGAGCAAGAGCTGGCTGAGCGAGAGATACACATTTTAGAGCGTGAACTCAATGTCATCATTCAGCAGCTTTACTGTGAAAAACCCAGAGCAGAGCAGCGCCATGGCATGTTCCGTCGGAGCCGCATCAAACTACGGCCTGGAGACCGCATCAGCCTGCCCTCTGGTATACCCTCCTCACCTCACAAAACAGAGATACCATTTAGAATTCATTGAGAGGGGCATATTGTGACTTTAATTGTTGACCAAAATAGTATATTCTTGTGTGTTACATGGAGCCTTATATTAACTCTATTGGGTTTAATTTAGCATTGATTTTAATATTGGAATTTTCTTGTTGTATTTATTAACAAGACCCATTTGGGGTTTGTGTGTTCTTTTTTTCTTCAAATATATGAGGCAGAGTCAAAATCTGCTGTGAAAACTTGGCAGTAGCCACACTCCATTTACATCGCTTTACAAAACTGCAAATGTGTCATTAAGCTTTCAGTGATTTATAGGAGGGATTTGGGGGCCAAACAGTAAAATGCATTAATACATCAAAATGTACATATTAAAATTTCCAGATTGATTGCGGGCATTTACCTGTTTATTTTGAATGTGTGTGTGTTTCAGATTTTCAACATAAGATCACTGTACAGGCCTCTCCTTCTATGGACCGAAGGCGAAGTGTTTTAGGCAGCTCCAGTCCCCCAACCAGCCCTCCTGTACTGCCTCGCCTCCGAGCGATTCAGCGTAAGCTTTCATCAAATTTAGTTTAGTAGAGCTTCAAATTTGTTCAGTCCCTGTATTTCCTCATAAGCTTCAATTGCTTGTGAGCTATATTAGCCTCATAGCTAACATCATTACGAAATGTGAATTGGCACAGGGCCAATTTTTTTGTTTTTACATTAAAAAGCAAAATACAGTACCCACAATATTCACCATTAGCTATTTGTATTGGTCATTATGTACACCATTATTGAACTGGGATATAATTTGGTTCACTGGTTTATAATAATGATGAAGTGCTCTGTATTGGCCTTTTGACTTCAATGTATGTTAATGTATCAAGATTTCTTTACAAGTCATTTTGGACTGTTTGATTTCTCAGTGACCCCTGCAGAAGGTCAGCCCTGGAGCCGGAACGCTGCATTTCAACTTGATGAAGAGGACGACAGGAAGGGTTCCCGTAAAAAAGGCAGAACACGCAGCTCAGGAACACACAGAGAACACAGTGCTGATGAGAGGTGGGAGGGTGTGGCCTGATAATATAAATATATATATACATGCATTGATTCTATCATATATCATTGACCCTCAATATTATTATATGTGTACATTTGTCCTCCTCCAGTGTGACAAGTCCTAAGCAGGGAAGTAGACAGCGATCCTGCAGTGCTCCAAACCTGCGCCGTTCACCCAGACACAGTCCAGCAGTGCCCGGTGTGCCCAGCCTACCCGAAACGGGTATGAGAGACATCAGTGCACAGCAGGCATTTCACACACCAATCACCCAAAATACATGGACAAGAGCAGCTCTGTGATCAGAAACAAACCAATGAGGAAAGTCTTAAGGATAGTTAATGCACACTGTGTGCAAAACTACAGTTGACCAAAGGAGCTACAGTCTGAACACCAGTAAGGTGGAACCGATAAAATGGCAAGGGGAAGGCAGGGTTCATTTCCTTTCATTGCTGTTGCTAAGAGACACACCAGCCAGTCAGGGATCTGTAGACAGTTACATTTTGTTCTAGGAAGGACCTTCTGGTACTTCTGGCTACAGTGAGTGAATTTAAATGAATATTTCAGTGTTTTTCACCCTGTGTATCTGTAAAGTGTGGTCAGTCACCACAGCCAGATTCAGTGTGTTTTCCTGAACTTGGGGAAAGAGCAGAAAACCAAATCAAAACTAATAGAAGTGAGTGGGCAGTTACTGATTTTTCCATTAGCTTCTGTTATATGTGTATTTACAATGACTTTTTATGTCCTCTTCTAAATTGAGAGTACATATATTAGATGTGGTATTTGATTGGACAGTACATTTTAGAACAGGGAGACATGGACAAAAAAATCATATCCCATTATATTTTAGTTGAATGGCTATATACAATGTGAATACAGTTTAAAATACAATATGAAAGTTATGACACCCCACCATCTCCTTTATATAACTATATTTAAACAGATTTGATCTGATTTGATTCATTTGTTTTTTTTATACACACAAAATCATCTATTACCCACTCCATGGTGTGTGTGTGTGTGTGTGTGTGTGTGTGTGTGTGTGTGTGTGTGTGTGTGTGTGTGTGTGAGAATGTGAGTAGGGGTGGAAGGGAGCAGAGTAGAACAGGAGCTGAGGTCAGCGGAGCAGAAAATAAATCTTCTGCGAGATTAAAACAAATTGTAAAGCTCAGCCCACATCTTGTAGTTTATAACCCAATTCAGATATAAATATTGATATATTGCCTAGCCCTTGTGGAAGTAGTACTTGTTTAATGACTGAACAGTATACTGTCACTGAAGCACAGATTTAAATTAAGGCAGAATCTTACACTACCTCAGACAAGGTGATGCAACATTCAAACATACATTACTCTTTTTCTACTAAAATACATACTCTTTTTCTATCAAAGAGTCTTTCTACTCAGCTGACATCAATTTGTGTTTTAAGTTGATGGAAGATGGAAAAACATATGCTTAATAAAACCATTCGATTCAGTTATATGGATAAAAGTATTCTGATTCAGCATTTCTTCCAAAATCAAGGTTATTAATAAGGATTTATCCAGCTGTTAGAGTAACTGTCTCTACTGTCCAGGAAAGGCTTTCTAGTTTGGAGAACTGCTATCAGGATTTAACTGCATTCAGCTGTGAGCATTAGTGAGTTTAAGATGATTACCACTCCACCTTGTCCCCAACTCTCCAGCTCATCCCAAAAGTATTGTAAGGAACACAGTTCCTTTGCCTGGAGTTATACACCTCTAGCCCATGCCTGGCACTAGCCCAGTCTGCTCTTTTTTAAAGAGTCCTGTTCTGTTCTACTTATCTACAGGGAGTAGACAAGTTGTGTGTTTCTTTGCACATCTGGGTGCAACTAAAAGCAGCTGGATGCATTCATGGATGCATTCATTAGAAGGGGTGTGTCCACAAATGGCTGTTCACGTTGTGTTTTACACTATATTGAAAACTAGTGCTACTCTTTTTCTTCATATAAATAGAGTGATATGCAAAACTTTGTGCATCTTGGTATCTAATTACTGTTTATTTTATGGAATTTTGTATATTGGACAAAAATGAAACCAGTACAAAGTTGGTAGATTTAAAATGTTTTCTACTCAGTTAAACGCCGTCTCTCTCTGTATAGAAAATGAAGACTGCTGCTGTCCATCTGACCTCGCGGAGTCTCCCAGTCAATCATATCTCTGCATCCCGTTCCACAGAGAGGGCTCAGTTTCTGATGGTTATGGCCCTGAAAGCACGACAATCAGCCAGGGCCTTGACTCCTCCCCCAGTTTTTTGAGACGGAGCACCAGTGGGGCTCGAAGGTCAGATCTGGTGCTGCTGGGCTGTGGGGCAGTGCTGGCAGCTGTGGGGCTTGGCTTCAACCTCCTGGAGTCAAGCAGGCTGGAGGAGAGCACGCGTCCAAAATGGGAAGGGCTTTTCCCGAAGGTTGGCAGTGGACAGAGGCGGAGTTCCAGTCCCCCCACAAGGAAATTATTTAAACGGGACAGCCCCCTGCGGCCTCCACCGCTGCCACCATCCCTCACACTCCTTTCTCTCTCCTCCGTTTCAGACTGTAACTCAACCCGTTCTCTCCTTCGCTCTGACAGTGAGGAGCTGCTGGTGCTCCGCCCACCTACACCCCCTCTGCTAATGCCCCACCCACTCTCACCTCCCCAGCCACTGCTAAGGCAATCACCTGTCAACCCTCTTGTTAACACTCACCTGGAAAGTTTTAAGCGGAACCCTCGTCAATCGCTCACGCCCACTCATGTGCCTGCAGCTCCCAGCACCATTCGCAAGCTGCACCGCACACCTTCTGATGGAGCCATCAAGAAGGGCGGAGCTACAAACAACAACACACATCATAGCATTCTGCCAGCACCTGCAAAGATGCCACAGGAGCACACAGGTCAGCATTATTAGCAGATAAGTGTATATACACTTAGTGGTCCTTTATCAGATTTACCCTGTAGGTGGGCTCAGTGACCAATTTATCAGAAACGCCTACTATATAGGTGCACTCATTGGTCATTTATTAGAAATATCTACCATGTAGGTGCAATATTTAGCCAATTTATGGCAAGTGTGTTTTTTTTTGTTTTTTTTAATAAAGTGTCACATTTTGTCCAATTTTATAGACACACAAACCATGTTCAATTCTGCATTTGATTGTATGGCATACTGATATGACATAACCATGTTTACCATGTCCTGCAGCGAGTCCTTGGGCTGTGAGAGATGACCCCTCAGAAGTTCCTCGTCTGCCCGACCCAAACCTTGTCTTCCCACCCACACCACGACGCCGCTGCCAACCAGAACGCCCCAAAACTCTGGACTTCTTGGCCAGGCCACGTCCTTCTCCTCGAGCCCGCTGCGAGAGCCAGTGGGGGGACTCTCCGGCTCGTACTTCCAGCACTGAAACTCCGCCTACTGTGGAGTTTGACGGGGGTGTTGTTGTCCAACCCACTCCAATGGAACAACCAACCCCATGCTCTCCCTGGGTAAATGACAGCCTTCTGGACCAGTCTGACGAAGGCCAATGCAGGGACGGGACTAAGCCGCTTAAATTAGAGCCCGTTCTACCCAGAGACTCGCCTTATAGACTTCGTCCTAGCTTCTGGTCCTAACTTCAGTTCATACATGGATTTTAAGCAACAGCGTGGCCAAAAATCAAACTGTCCCTGTTTTTGTTCTTAAGATCAGATCAGTCAATCAGTCAAGACACGGTTGGTATCAACTGGTCAAATGTTAACACCTCCCTAGCAACCACAAAAAACATAGCAGTAATCAAACCCCAACTTACCCCAAAATACCCTGGCAACCAAGTAACTTCCACTAAGATGCGTTAGTATAGTAACCATTGATCAACACCCTAGGAATCAACTAAAACTACCTCACAAGACTTTAGGAACCACCTGAAATGCAATGCATAGCAGTGACCTGGAATATAGCAACCACCTAGAAACCATGTAAGAACCAATTGGAAACAAAGCAACAAAAACATTGAGTAACATAGCAGCTGCTTAAACTGTGCACCCAGAGGCTAAGTTACTGCTGAGTAAATGGTGCTAGACTGAACAGGCAGGGATAAACTATGGTAGGATGAATAGGTGGATATATGTTACATGAGATTAAGCGTGAATTTGAAAGTTTTGGCAGCTTTGTTTCTGTTTTCGCTCTCTCTACAGTCACGTGGCAAACTGATCTATAATAGACTTGCTTGTGTGCATTCTGCTACTGAATGACTCCCTGTTTAAAATATGGGATTATAAACCACATCATGATACTAATGCTCCAGCATAAAGCTATAGAAGCCCTAAATATGTCTTGGCTGATTGACTATGTTTCAGTGAAAGGGGAGAAAAGATGATTGGCTGGATTTTTGGCTAAACTGTTGCTTTAATGGCTGTTGTTAATTTCCTATGCATCACAATACACTATAAGCTACTGACTGACAGGGGATGTAACCTCAGAACTGTATGTTTATATACTTCAACTGAATAGCCTCGATCATTGTTCTCAGAGTGGCTGTGTTTCAGACTGATTTGTGTTTTCCCTCTACACAACAATCTCGGTGCTGCACTGTATGGAGCACCTGTGTATATACACCGCACTGCATGTACTGGATTTGGTACAGCACCAGTCAAAGGTTTGGGCCCACCTCAGTAACCTGAATGCATGGATACCCTGACCTTCATCACATTCATATCTAAAACATGGTTAGAGCATCCCCTGCTGTTCCATATTCAGTTCCATGTTAAAGCGCCCATGTCCTACTTTTTTATGTAGATTATATGTAGCAAAAACAGAATGAACTGTTACCTCCCAGAATTATTGACAACTTGCCTCTCGTTATTGCATATAATTAATCAGGTTGTGTCTTTGAGACTGGCATACATAAATGAGCTCTGTTCTGAGTGGATGCCATTGTTCTAAAAGCAGTTTGCCGAGACGCTTCTTATAACCTCAGTTTGAATTTGCAGACAGAAATTGCTGTAGACTGTATAGCCTGTTCAATTTCCTCTGTATGGAGTGTGTAGCCCAGTGAGTGACTGGCACATTTTGAAAATTCATTTAAATGTATGTTTTTTCTATAATATGGGCCCTTTAATTTTTAGAAGTTAGTAGAAAGACTGTTTTACAGCTCAATATAAGTCCAGCAGATGGTGCAGATCTGCAGTTTCTCCTCCCTATAAGCAACAACAATGAATGCTCTTAAGCTCTAACAGCTGCTGTTAAGATAAAAAAAAAAAACATGGTTCATAATATTCTTTGCAATATTCTTTTATTATTTGATTTAATTTAACTAAATCAATTTTATTAAAGCATTAGAAGATTAGAGGTGTTATAAATATTTTCATAAATATTTCATATTTAATTTCCTAAAATGCGTGGGTTTGGTGTGTCCAAACTTGTTTGCCTGGTGCTGTAAATAACATTTGCTCATTCCCTCAAAAAAGCAGCTGGGTGCAAGCTGTTTATAGCAGCCTGTACTGACCCTTGACTGACCCTTTAGAATTTTTTTACCTTATTATTTCTGTGATATCCATAAGCAAGATTATGCATATTTCAAAGTGCATTTTTTTTTTATCAGCCTCATGAATGTAAAGCTGATCTTTTTATAGTTTGTTCAGAATGTTATGAAATGTTTGGTATTGGCCACAGTAGCATGAATGTTGCACAGAATGTTTGTTTTTATTTGTTCACATTGTTTGCACTATGTCTTAGCCATATTAATGCATTGTAAAAAAGAAAAGTTGTTAACTTAATGTGGAATTCCATCTGAGTTATTTAGGGCTATTCTGAACAGTGGTGGTGAATAGAAGCAGAAATCTGAACCTCTAAAATCTCCTTACAGAACATTATTACAGGTAATTTGAATACCTTGTCTGATGCCTGACAGTGTTTTACAATGATTTTATCTTCTGAGAAGATTTGGGGTCTAAAATGTGTTTTGTTTTTAAAATTACTTTTCATTATAATGGTGGAGGGATACATTCAATTAGGTGTATTTGTGTTGTCTTCATGGCGATTGACACCTGCTTTCACTCACCACCACTGAAGAAATTAAAGTTGGTAAGTTTCTCTGCAGTGAAGCACAATTTCACACCAAATCACCACTCTGAATGTGTTAATTTCACACTGAATTATGTAGAGAATTTTGAAACATTGGTGGAATTCCCCTTTAAGTGATATGTCTGCCTTAAAATGCAGAGTTTAATGAAGCACTGAAAGTAAGTTGAACAGTGGTCACATTCTTTAGTTATTAAGTCCAAATGTGTCTATACTTGAAGGTAGACAAGTTACTGATTCAAGCATCACTTCATGTCGTTGGTTTAACACTGATACTTGACACAACACCATACTCAGTGTTTGTCACTGAATGATGCGCTTATTCAACTATTAAAGGTGTGTGTGTGTGTGTGTGTGTGTGTGTGTGTGTGTGTGTGTGTGTGTGTGTGTGTGTGTGTGTGACAGAGAGAGAGAACATTTAGGGTTAATTAAGGGTGGTGTGTGTGCACAAACTGCCCATCAAAAGGATGCCACATTTTTTTAAATGCAAATGATCATCATGTCTTCTTATTTTGCATTAACTCATCATGTTCTGTCCTTTTAACCCCTTGTTGCAGGACCTCTAGGGGGCGACTTCTATGGGAAGCACATTTACATCAGTAAACACATAAAGTTCCTTGATGCCTCCACTAGGGCAGGTTGTGGGGAGAGGATAAATCTGACACATTTGTAAAAATTATCTGTGGCTCTATTTATAACCATGAACTAAACTCAAAGAACCATTTGAAGTCTTGCTTAATGGTTCTCTGATGGAGAACCTGTTCTGGGTTCTTCAGAAAACCTTTCACATTTCAGTTTTATTTTATATACAGAAATAATGATTGTTTTGCTGTAAAGAAGCTGATCAGGCTGTAATATGATCCGTTTCTGCAGTTCTCAGATGTGATCAAATGTGATCATTTGTATTGAAGTGTCCAAAAACCTTTGACCGGCAGTTTATGTGAGTAGCTTTTGGCAGTATTTGTTACCCACTCTTTATATTTATTTAAATATTAATGCACTTATAATTTATTATTCATTTTGTATGTTTTGTTTCCTGCCTTGCTTTTTTAATATTATCAGGTTGATTAATTGAGACACAGACGACGTTCACAGTGTTAAATGAGCTGTCATACTGAGTAATGATTTCAGAATCTTGTTCTTCCAGTTAGAGCTCATTAAATTCAGTATAATTTCATTCAGTGTCTGTATCCTCTCATTGTTTTGAATGGACTCAGATATCAGTTCTGGTGATGCAATGCAACTTTTGTTGGTTTTGCCCAGATGGTCTGAAAAGAAGCACCCCCGCAAAGACTTGGACCCATTTGGGAGACACTCTGACCCTGTTGTTTGGACACAATTTGAACCTTGTTAAAGCATTCTAGGTCTTCTAACAGTGTTTGCATAAGAAATATTAGATAGACTGTGCTTTTTTTTTGTTGTGAAGCAAACAAATGGGACAAAATAACAAAATTTCAGGGTGCATAACTATTCACCCCCCTAAAGTGAGTACTTTGTAGAGTGCCCTTTTGTGGCAATTACAGATGCAATCACTTTGGATAAGGTTCTATGAGCTTGCCACATTTTGCTGCTGGGATTTTTGCCCATTGCTCAAGAAAAACTGATACAACTCCTTCAGGTTAGGTGGTTTCCGCTAGTGAACCGCAATCTTCAAGTATGACCATAGATTCTCTCTCTCTCTCTCTCTCTCTCTCTCTCTCTCACACATACTTATACATATCTGTGTGTGGGCAAAAACAGTGAAACAGTGGGGCAAACAGTATTTAGTCAGCCACTGATTGTGAAAGTTCTACTTAGAAAGGTGAGAAAGGTCTATAATTTTCACCATAGGTACACTTCAACTATGAGAAAACAAAATACAGCAAATCACATCAACATGAACTTTCAACTCCCTCCACAAATATTGTGTGGGGTTGAGGTCTGGAGACTGGTTAGGCCACTCCAGGACCTTGAATTGCTTTTTACGATGCCACTCCTTCATTGCCTGAGCGTTGTGTCTGGGGTCATTGTCATGCTGGAAGACCTAGTCATGTTCCATTTTCAATGTGCTCATTGATGGAAAGAGGTTTTGGCTTAGAATCTCATGAGACGTGGCCCTGTTCATTCTTCCCTTAACACAGATCGGTCGTCCTGTCCCCTTTACAGAAAAACAGCCCATACAAAGCATGATGTTTCCACCCCCATGCTTCACAGTAGGGATGGTGTTCTAGGGATGCAACTTAGCATTCTTAAGTTTTTACCATAAAGTTCAATTTTGGTTTCTCCACATCTCCACATGATTTTCAAATTCTCTTCTGGATCATCCATATACTCTCTGGCAAACTTCATACAGGTCAGGACATGTACTGGCTTAAGCAGGGGGACACACCTGGTTTGATTTGAGATTTTGCATTTTGCACCATTGAGGGAGATTATCAATGGTCCTGTATAGCTTCCATTTTCTTACAATTGCTCCCACAGTTGATTTACACCAACCTGTTTACCTATTGTAAATTTACTCTTCCCAGTCTTGTGCAGGTCTACAACTTTGTTCCTGGTGTCCTTCAACAGCTCTTTGGTCTTGGCCATTGTTGAATTTGGAGGCTGTGGACAGGTGTACTTTATACAGATAATGAGTTAAACAGGTGCCATTAATACAGATAACAGTGGAGTGGAGGACAGAAGTGCTTCTTAAAGAAGTTGTTACAGGTCTGTGAGAGCCAGAAATCTCGTTTGTGAGTGACAAAATACTTATTTTCCCCAATAATTTACAAATAAATTCTTGAAAAAATCCCTACCATGTGAATTTTTATTTCTCAAAATTGAAGTTTGTCTATGATGATAATACAAACCTCTCACAGCTTTATAAGTAGGAGAACTTGCACAATCAGTGTTTGACTAAATGTGAAAGGGGTGAACTTTAGCAAGGCACTATAATACACATTGTGAGAAGTATTTTCACTGACGTTTCTCCCACACATACCTGTTCATCACATTCACTGATCACGATCACATTACATTCCTGTATGCTTTATCTGAGACAAAACACCCACACAAAAAGTCAAAACATAAATTTCTATCCCTCGACTCACAGTCCAGGCATTCTTTATGGCAACTGTTGTTAAGATAGACAGATTTTACTGTTCACTGGTAAAAAACCCATTCAATCTGAAAGAAAGTCATTAGAACTACCTCATTGATTATCACAATATTTAGAATTTTATTAATATGTACCATAATGAGAGACTGTAGCTCCACTTCAGTGTGACCCACATTTACTTCTATTTAGACTGATTTATTTGCTTACATTTAAAGTTATTAGCATACAGACTCCTCAAAATAAAATGCAGTTTTGGTTCACTGTTGTTACATTTTCTTTTTCACCATTGCGATATGCCTTAGAAACTAGTTCACTTTTCCAGACAATTCTCTAAGGAATCATCAACATATAAACAAACTCTCAAACTGAATTACATAACTTCCATACACATACAGATCTGAGGAGCAGATACACATTTCTAAAGCTCCACCTACAGGTTATTTGAATGTTATGCTCTGAACCATTTGTGTTTGTTCTGCCTCAGAGGTAGAGCTGCCCCAGAACCATTTTGGGTAGTGATTTAACACCTGAGCACACAAGAGAGGCCTTTAGTTGCTTAGATATTACCTTGGGTTCCTTTGTGCCCTCACAGAATATTACAAACCTTGATCTCCCGGAGAGGGTAAAAATGGTCCTGAATTTCCTCAATTCCTCAACAGCCTGAAAACACCTGAATCTAATTTCAAATGATCTGCTAATCTTACATGTTCGCATACTTTTGCAGTTGTCAGATTAAAGTGTAAATTTAGATTAATTAATCACAGAAAAAGTGTTAAAAATAATGCTGATTAATCACTTTATTTGGTGCCCTTTGACCTGGCCTTGGTCCTTCTGAGAGGTTTCATTCCTCCATCCTTCATTTGTTTTGTAACTCAGAGTTCTCTTTTTGATGTTTTTGATTTTGCCACTGCACCAAACAGCCTTCTTGCACACATCACATTTTCATTTTCTGATGTAACATAACACTGCACTATTTTTCTCTCTGCCAGGCCTCACTGCAGCCTGCTTTAACTGTTTGCTCAGTCACGTGACTGTACATCAAGGAGTGGAGTGGTAGGAGGTGGGCAGGGGAATAAACGTGTGCCTGCAAGACCTGCCTGATTACTGAATGTAGAGGAGAGAAACAGACATTAAAGTATCACTCTCATCACACTAGTATTGCTCCAAAAATACTAACTAATACAATACTAACATTAGTATCAGTAATGTTGATATTTGGATCGAAATGCCCACCCCTACAGCTGCGTTATCATAGCTAACATTAGGTCCAGAGAATATATACGAATTTCCCATTTACAAACATTATAGTGTGTGTGCAGCCACTGCTGTAATCAACAGAGGTTTCACACTGATTACTGTATTTTATTATTGAGTGAACAAGAATGTACGGAGTTCAGTCCATTTGCATTTCATTGGATATTAGTACAACATTGTGAAATGTAAGCTATCAGAATCTGCCAGCATGGTTTGGTCATCAGGTCTCTTTGAACACCTCACTATGTTTGATATTCACTAAATCACAAAAAGCATTGGCATCATGGGTCCAATCCAGCTGATAACACTGCTAACCCACTTCTTCCCAAAGTCTTCTCTTTCTTTTCCCACACCCCTCCTATCATTCCTGCTCTTTTTTTGCATTGCCTTCTTGCTGTTTTGTCATCCCAGCCCCACTCTGTTTAATCCAATCCCTGTTCCTTTTTTATCCCAGACTGCCCACACTTCATCTTCACTCCTTCTCTTTCTGTTCGCATATTTCACAACTCTGGACTTTTTGCCTAATGCTTCTTCCACAGGAATTCCAGCAGGTCAGTCTCGGTCTGACATGTGCTTGACTCCAGTTTCCTTCTTCTGGTGTTCAGTTCTTCAGTCCACTCCTTGTCACATCAACCCCATACCAGCAGATCCTCCAAAGCACAGCTCTCTCCTCTCTGGTGCATTCTTCCACAGTCCTTGCCACCCCTACACCACTGACATCTGGGATGTTTCACTGACCCTCAAAGCCACTGCTGTACCCCATGCTACCAAACTTTGTGTTTGCATTTTCAGTATTCTGGGAAATCCTGTACTCTGTTAATCATACCTGCTAGCTGTCAGGATGGGGTGGACGGAACAGAAAACAAAGGGTGCGGAGGTAAACACAGGGTTTGAAGATTTATTGAAAATAAAGAACAAAACCTGAATGCTAATCATCAAAACTGGGGTACTCAAACTAAAAATAACTCTAAACAAACAAAGGGACAAAAGGAGAACAAACTTACAAATGTTCACACCAACAGAATGTCAATTAACAAACAAATCATGAATGAAACAAAAATCTACAACTAAACAAACTGAAGCAAGCCATACTAACATACAGATGGGAAACAAAGTGCAAACAACCAAAAGCAAGCTAAGCTAATATACAGGGCAGGTAACAAAAGGATTGACAAAGACAGACTGAGACAAAAGGTCTTAAATACAACATGACATTGATCACACCTGGGACATGATAAGGAGGGGGCAGAGTGACAAATCAGACACAAATGGGAATGGGCGGAGCAAGGGAGGAGACAGAACCAAAACAAACAGCCCATGTGCGTATGGGGAGAGACAACTAGAACAGGAAGACAGAGGTGAACAGGACTGGCAAAGGGCAGACATGACACTAGCAAAAGATAGAATTAGAAAATAGAAAATTACCTGAGAGTTGTGAGAGGTGTCTCTCCTGACGGAATGGGCATTTGATCTGTAACAGTTTCAATACTGTAGAATTTTTTTCCCCTGTCTGCACCAACTGTGCCTCCACAGTTATTTTATTCACCAGACAATTCAACCATGCTCAAAATTGTTCCGAATTTACTTCTCCACCTGCCTCCTATACAACCCATCATTCAACCTGTCGGATATATATCTATTCAATCTGATTTCACCTCTGAGCATATATGAATCATCTCATATCCCAGGTTGCCACTCTTCACCACAGAATCCAGTTCAGCAGTTTCTCACATCCTTTGCCCATTCTTAGCAGATTTTTACATTTTACATTACACACTTATTACATTTTCCTGCTTACTCATTCAGAACCAGTTCAGCATCTTGCTGAGATATTTCTGAGTGCATAATCCAGTTCCTCAGATACTGGACTTCTCAAGCTTACCAAATACATACAGTGCCTGGTGAAATTATTCACCTCCCTTGACTTTTTGCCTATTTTGTTACATTACAACCTGTATTTAAATGTTTGTTAATCTGAATGTTATGTGACGCATCTGCACAAAATACTCTACGTTGGTGAAGTGAAATGAGCAAAAAAAAAATCAACATGTTTAAGTAAAAGGCAAAACAACATGGTGGGGGCAGCATCACGGGGATGTTTTTTCAGCAGCAGGGACTGCGAAACTGGGCTGAATCCTGGGGAAGATGGATTGTGCTAAATACAGGGATATTCTTGAGCAAAATCTGTCAGTGATTTGAGCCTGGGATGGAAGACCCAAAGCATACTGCTAAAGCAAAACTCGAGTGGTTTGAGGGGAAACATGTAAATGTATTGGAATAGCCTAGTTGCAGGTTCTGTAAATGAAATGATACAAACCCTCAAATAATGCCCCGAATTTTATCCCAAGTCCTCTGATTTTGCCTCCCTTTGCCAGCTCCTTGAGCGTGGTCCAGCCAGCTTCGTAATACTGGACATGCTGGTTTGCAAGCATGGTCAGGCAGGTCATGAACTGCTTTTGTCATGCTGGCTGACCCTGCAGTGGGTTTAATAAAATGAGTATCATGGAATTTATTAATTTTCCTGACCAGTAATGCATCCACTGTGAGTATACAATACAGTTTTCATTTACAGACTAGTTCATTTATTTGTATAGGATTTCACTAAACTATCTCCTGTATTATTTTGAATATACGAACACAGAACTATATAGATGTTCCGTTCTGTAATAAAACAATTCTTTTCTTTCTTCTGCCAAGCAGCTTTATGTTCATCTGCCTGAAACTGAGCTCATCAGGACCGGTCTGTAACCAAGGACCATTTCCATGGAGCTTCACCATAGCAACCAGAACATAACAGGGAGATTTAACCAGGGCACGTGTAAATCACTGTAACGCAAACTTGAAAAAATGTTCAAAGAGAAGTCTGTTTGGATCCACATGGAGCTCATCAATTATCTTTACTATAATGTTTATGTAGATTTAATAGTTATAATTGCATGTCAGTACTGCAGCTCTGCAAGGTAGTATTGCTGCAAACCAATGCAATACTGTGGCAGTGCATGATAATGCACTGCTGTTGTTCAGTGCAAATGCACAGCAAAGTAATAATGACAGTGGAATAGAAACACAGTTACACTGCAAGTTACTACTGCAAGAAACAAGGAATTCTCTAATCTTGACACAAATCCTGAGTCAAGTCCCAAGTGATGACAGGCAAATCAGGTGGCAGATGTTGCATTGCAAACTGGTATTCCATAGCAATAAAGTAATATTGCATAGCAACCCAACAACATTGCACAGAGACAGCGTTGTTGAATAAAAACAGTGCTATTGCATGGTAACCTAGTGGTCTTATATGGTAATGCTGCATGACAATGCAGAACCTTTGCATATTAACAAAGTGCAATAGTATAGACTGATAATTATCATTTACACAATGAATTATTTTAAACATACAGACACTAACTACACACTCCAATAACCAATATCCAATAATAATTAAAACACAATTAACTTTATTGAACACTAAAAATTACAATGAATATATCAGATCTGACTTGAAAATTAGACCAGTGTTTAATCCATGCTCAGAAGTACTGACCAGAGTAAAAAAAAAAAATCAACATATCAAATAAAATATCAGATTGAGTGGTGTAAGAGCAAGCGGCACAGTGAGGAGGCTGTTGGTTTGGACTGATAGCACTCTGAATCTACTGTGCTGTGTCTGCTCAGTGAAGACCAGTGAAAATACACACTATATTCTACAGAGATGGGAGACTTTTACATTTCACACTGGATGCTCTGACAGTACAATGTGATGTGTGTTCATGTGTGATCTACAATGTTGGACAGTTACATATTACATGTAATCTGGATTATGTAATGAGATTACAAAATCAAGCAGGGGAGGCTGTGGCAGTCTAACCTGGGGGAAAATATAACAGTGACTTTTTGAAGTAAAATGTGCTTTTGGTCAGTTTGGGTCCCCATCTCCACAGATTCCCCCTGAAGACTGTTTTACAAATTTTGTAATGGTTTCATGCTTACATCTTAACATCTGATCTGAATGTAAATCACCCAACACTGGTGAAATATGTTAGCTGTAATGTGCTGTGATGTTGGAGTCCAGTATGTTGTGGCTTGTTTTGGTTCACAGTTTAAATCGGAATCTCCACATCAAGCTGATTGTATGTGCTTGTGTGTGTATACAAAAGCAGCTTTACACAATTGGGAAACCACACACAAGCCTGCACATGAGGAGTGTGTGTAGAACAGATGCAAGGAGATAAAAAAAACAGAAAACTCCATTATTTCTCAAAATCAGGAAAATTATCAGCACCATTTCTCAACAAAAATGATCGCATTTCTCAATTTGAACTATGTGTATTATTTCTCAAAATAACCAACATGTTCTGCATTATTTGCCAAAATAAGCAATATTAACTGCATTATTTATCAGAATCAACTACATTAACTGCATTTTTTTCTCATAATAATCTAAATTGTCTGCATTCTTTTTCAAAATAAGCTAAATTATCTGCATTATTTCCCATAATAAGCAACATTAACTGGATTATTACTAAAATAATCTAAATTATCTGTGTAATTTTTCAAAATAAGATAAACATCATCTGCATTTTTCTTGAACATCTGGAAGTAAGTTTAAAAAATGTATAATTTTTTTAAATGATCTAATAACAGGAAATGTTAGGTACACTGAATAGATTTATTTTTTCATTTGTCTGGATTTTTTTTGCAGTGTGCATCAACACACTCTTCACATGCAGCTGGTTGAAGTCTACTCACTAAAGACAGTGTACTGCTTTTAGGTCACAGTGATCACCCAGCCACATTAATGAAGCTCCTCCTTCCTCCAATCCCTTAACACACCTGACTCAGATGTGCTGGATATGCTAGATCAGGTCGATCAGGCATGCTTGGGGTTGGAGGGGAAATCTGAAAGTGCTGTGTGATACCATTGATTTCCTTCATGATATGATGTAATCTGATGTCATTAACCCTCATTTCATAAACACACCACCTGTCTTGTAAGTATGTAGACACCTTTGTCTGAAAGTGAGGGTATTGTTCTGCTCTTCAGAAATGCTTTACAGTAGATGTTGGAGCATTGCCATAAGGATGATTAGATTTTTAGTCACAGGAATAAGAGCATCAGGTCATTTCCTGCATATTGAAAACATTTAGGAATCTGCCATAACATTTAAAACATTGCCAGGTGAATAACATTGATGATCTGGTTCCATTGGCTTACGTCAAGGGGTTGATATATTAGACACCAAGTGAATGTTCACAACATAATGTTGGTGTGTTGAAGCAGCTAAAATAGACACGCGTAAGAATGTGAGACACTTTTACAAGAACCAAACTGTTGTAGACGACAGGGTCAGAACATCAGTTAGATCTTGTGGGGTGTTCCTGGTATGTGGTGGGGTAAGTTGTCAACACCTACCAGAAGTGCTCAGCAATGAAATGGTGACAATGTCATGGGACCCAAGACGCATGGAGGCGAAACCTCACAACCGACAAGACTTAAAGCATCTTCTGTGATATTAGTTTTGGTGCCAGATACCACAGGACACCTTCAGAGGTCTTGTGAAATCCATACCTTGACAGGTCTGAGCTATTTTGGTGGGGGGCCTACACAATATTAGGCTGGTGATATTTATGTTATGGCCAGTCAATGTACAAGCTATGAATTGTCTATATCAGTAATGGGCACATATTAAAGAAGTGAAATTCATTCATGAGAAAGCCTGTCAGATACTCAAAGATATGAGGTGTCAGAAAACAGTGATAGCCTGAATATATTTCATTCAAGTTTGTGTGAGGACTATCATAACTGATCCACCCATCCCTACATTCTGCAGGTAGGTGTCCAGGAGAATGTTGATTGGAGACCACTGATTTAGCAGAGCTGGTGGGCAACAGGTAAAGACTACGACAAATCCTTCTTCTCTCGCTGTGCCAAACGACGGATCTTCATCTCCGTTAGCTGGATGTAGCGGATCACATTGGTATCTTTTACATGGATGCACACACACACACACACACACACACATGAACAAAACAGGGAGAAAAAAGAGGCAGCAGCATTAAGAAGATATTGAAAAACAACAATAATATAGCAGCACAGTGGCATCACACAAACACACAATGCAGCACAATGGCATTGCATAACAGCACAGTGGAACTGCATAGCAGCATAAAGGCATCATATAAAGCACAGTGCCATTGCACAGAAGAACAGTGGCATTGCCTAATATAACAGTGGCAGTGCATAACATGACTGTGGTATTGCAACACAGCATAGTGGCACTGTATAGCAGCACAGTGGCATTAGATTAGATTAGGTTAGATTAGATCTAATTTTATTGATCCCTTGGGAGGGTTCCCTCAGGGAAATTAAGGAGACAACAGCACAATGGCATCATTTAGCAGAAGAGCTATAAAGTTTAAAGTTTTTAAATAACTTTGTTTCAATCTTGCAGAAAACTGTTTTGCTTCCTTGTTGTGCTCTGCCCCTGCTCACAGCTCCTCCTCAACTCTGCTCTCTGCCACCACATTACAAAGCAGCACAGTAGCACTGCATAGCAGCACAGTGCCATTATACCAAAGAACAGTGCCATTGCATAGCAGCACAGCAGCATCACAAAGCAGCACAGTGGCAATGCATAGCAGCGCAGTGGTGTCACACAATAGCATAGTGGCAGTGTATAGCAGCACAGTGTATAGCAGCACTGTGCCAATATATCACAGAACAGTGTCATTGCATAGAAGAACAGTGGCACTGCATAGCAGCATAGTGTCTTGATACAGCAGTACAGTGCCACTGCATAGCAGCACAATGCCATTAAACAGTAGCAAAGTGGCAATGCAAAGCAGCACAGTGCCATTACACAACAGCACGGTGCCTTTATACAGCAACATAATGCCATTGCATTGCAGCTTGGAAATAGTTTAAGCCACGAGTGGCATATAGTAAAGCACTGCAAGACAACATGCTACTACCATGGTCTTACATAGAAATACGGCAATATACAACATTATATCATTGCATGGTCCTAGTTTCTACTCCCACTGTCCATTTAATCTGCTTCACTTCCCACACAGGAGTACAATGTAGTTCTTTAATTACAGACTGGATATTTTACAGAATGGATCGGCACTCTGTCCTGGGTGAACCCCCCCCCCCAGTCCTCCAGGTGGATGGTTGTTGTGGAGAGTATGCTGTGAATCACTGGCTACTGTGTCGGCTGGGCGTGACTGTGTGGAGTGTAACTAACTAAATAAATATACTAACTAACTACCAGCGCAACACACACTAACACACCACCACCCTGTCAGTGTCACTGTAGTGCTGAGAATGAACCACCACCTACATAAGACCAGTAAGGTCCTGAATGATCCTGACCATTGAAAATCAGGGTGAAAGGAGCATAACAAAGCATCCACAGAGACAGATGGACTACAGTCTATAATTAAGGAACTACAAAGTGCTCCTGTTTGGTAAAAGAAGCTGATAATGATGAACACCAAGTGTAGAAACAAGGAGATCAGTGTATATATAATATTATAGCAATATAATGTCACATTTAAGTCATTAGGGCAGTCATACAGAAAGACAAGTATGTGTGTGTGGAGTGCTGGTACCTGAGGGCTGCTGCTTGTGGGACTCCTGTAGGTAGTGCAGGGCTTTGTGGTAATCCCCCAGGTGATAATATGCCACACCTGAACGATACAGTGCTTTGAAGTTCTCCCCCTCTTTCCTCAGAACTTTCAGACAGTACTCCTTCACCCGCTCATAATTCACCAGCTCCATCTGCAGCAGACATGCTGTACACACACACACACACACACACACACAGTATAATGAGCAGATCAGTGATGCAGTGATTAGCTGTGATTGACTCTGTGATCATCTATGTGTTTCAGGCTGATGGCTGTGGGATGGACAGAGTGTATCGTGACTACACACTACTCGCTGATTTAACATCTGCTCCGGCTGGGGGTGACGTCATCCTGTGTGACTGACTCAGACCCCCTTCACTCAGACCCCTCATTTCCTCAGCTCAGCCTGGGAGTGAGCGACGGTTTATGCCACACTCTTCTCTAATTGGGCAGAAGCTGTAATATGCAAATGTGCCTTAGAAGACTCACTCAGCGTTATGCTGTGTCTCGACCAATCAGACGAGTTTCTGTAGGGAGTTGGGTCAATTAAGGCTTTTCTGTGACCCATAAAACATTCATTATTATTTAGGTTAGCAGATTAAAAAGATTAAACCAAATTACCTTTTATTATTAGATAAATGAATATGAAGGCATATGTGTACATCATGAACGTTTCAAAACACCTTTCATAGTGTGTATTGGCAAGAAACTATATATATATATATATATATATATATATATATATATATATATATATATATATATATAATGATGATATGATTGCATTCAGAAAAAAGTGTCAGTGTGGACAGGACCAACTGCCCAACTCCTCCCAAAAGTAACGGATGGAGCTCCATCCTTCCAGAGAACACAGTTCAGTGCTGGGGGGTTTCATGCCTGCCATTAGACATGATGCTGATATTTTCATGTTTGTTGATTCAGAGTCCTGTTCTGTTGGTACTACTTCTGTTCCACGACTAGACACGACTGTGTGTCTGTGTGTGCATTTGCACATCTGTGTCAGCAATGGGGGCAACTTCAAGTGGCAGAAAGTTGTTTGTTATTGATGCGGGCGATACTGTAGGAATAGTGTGTGTGTGTGTGTGTGTGTGTGTGTGTGTGTGTGTGTGTGTGTTTTATACCTGCCAGGCTGTTGTAGCACTCCAGCTCCGCGCTCTCCACCGCGCCCTTCTGCTCGTCCGTCAGGCTGCACTTCCCCGGCGGCGGCGGCGGCGGCGCGGCGCACGCGCTCCTCGCGCTCACGTCCGGGTCCCCGAGCGCGCGGCACAGGCCCTTCATCTCGAGCAGCGCGCGGTGGTACTTGCCGATGGCCTCACGGTATTTCTTGTCCCGGTAGCACTGCGTGCCCTGCGTCTTGAAGTCGAGCGCGCGCCGCAGAGCGTCCGCCGCGGGCTGCTGCTGCTGCCGCACGAGCCCCCCGCGCTCCGCGCTCATCTCCCCGCTCTGGACCGCTCTGCGGGAGGCAGCGCGCATCCCTGCGTGTGTGCGCGCGTGCGTGTCTGTCACGATGTGTTTCTTCGTGTGTGTGTTTGTGTGCGAGTGGGGCTAGGCCAGGCGTGCGCTCATAGGAGGAGGAGGAGGAGGAGTGTGCATGAGCGTATCCCTCCACACACACACATACACACATTGCGCGCGGTGGAGCGTTCCTCGGCTGCAGAGAGAGAGAGAGAGAGAAAGAGAGAGGGAGAGAGAGAGAGAGAGAGATAACAGCCAGCGCTGATCTTAATCAAAAAGACAGCTTGCCTGGGGTGATTATAATGGTGACAATTGGGGATGAAGGGAG